>CAIGRQ010041119.1:0-11240 GCA_903798375.1 Fraxinus sp. D2006-0159
CTAAATTGCATAGAATTTTTGTCACAAATCCTAACATATTTTAAATGTTGTGATCAGTTGTGAAATCTATTAGTGGGTAGATTGAGTAATATCTATAACAAAAGGAGATAATTAAGCTGGGATCTGTTTACGACTTCTAAAATTGAAATATCATGCTAGTTATCACTATCAACAATTGATTGTTGGATCAAACTTAACTCAAATCACTGGTTTCAAATTCCTATAAATCAATTTTCACAATTCTAATTCATCCACGGAGCCTAAAATTCCAAAACATGTTTTGTGAAGCAAAATGTGAAAGTCACAATTTGTTACTTGTAGTATACCTATCAACAATCACAAATATGAATCGCAGGATTGCACGCTACTTCTTCAAAAATCATATAACATGCATGCGTTTCATCAGCAGTAACCCGTGGGAGAAATGTCACGAAGACTCTACTACACATTACAAGGCTAACTCAATTTCACGTTCGAAATTCACAACTATGGATGTATTTTTGAACATGAATACAAACGGGAAAAGGTCACACTCAAAAATATCGATCATCGCAAACTATAAAAAAGATCACAAATACAACTATTCACGCGAGATATCGCAAAAAAAAAGGGGGGGGGGTGGGGGTGGGGACAACCAACAATCCAAAATCAATAATCATGTGGACACAACTTCAAACAAATTTCCGTTTTATCAATCATAACATCGAATGGTGACAAAAAATCAATAGCGATTTTGACGTTTATGACCGTAGTTTTCAAACTTTCTCTTAACAAAAATAGGTATAGGCCCATATTAGCCCGCTACCACTTGTATTCTCGATTGTCAAATATAGCACTAAATGGGACAGTTAAAAGCTACATCAAACTTTTAATATGGGCCCGTTTGACAAACTGTCTCATGCCATTTTTTTTTAAACCACCTCTAATCGAACAAAATTCTTTCAAAAAATTATCCAAATATATTCAAGAACAGTTTCTTAATTTCAAAACCAGCTTTTATCTTTTCGAAAGCCATGCCAAATGGATTCTGTACACACTTTTCATACGAATTGCTCTTATAAATTCTACAGATAGAATTAACAGTTCCATGTACGTTACTTGAATCAAACCCGACTAGAACCCACTGCTTTTGGTGCGGTTAGTCTAGATTTTGTGGTTCAAAGTGCAAATTTTTGTGTACATTTCTTGTTTTATTCTCGTAGTACGGGAAATTAGTTGAACAAGAAAATATAAAGCAATAATCTTAATTTTGAAAATTAATTAAAACCAAGTTCTCTCTTGCCAAAATAAATAATGGATTACATAATTTTATTATATGTACATCAAGATTTATGAATTACATAATGACACGTGACACCATATCATTTGTCAGATTAAAGCGCAATCAACTTTTTCATTCAATCTTTTCCCTTCACATCATATTATGTAATTCACTATGTATTTTTTTTTTATATATATAAGTAGCAATTTCTAGAAATATTTCTCTCCCCTATCACCAACGAATTAGTGCTATTTTCGTAATAACCACTAATTGGTTTGACTTTTCCATATTCGATGCATTTGACTTTTCAACCATATAGTTTTTTGTCGGATAATTCTTGTTGTACAAAATGGGGTACAAAATGGTGTCCAAAATGGTCAAGTCAATAGAGTCGCCCCTCCAATAGGGGGCCACCACTTGGCCATTTTGGACACCATTTTGTATCTGTAGCATGACCCTTTCTTGTCGTGGTAATTTTTCAGCAATGAGTCTGACTTTTTAATTTAAAAAAATATATCTTAACAGTAAACTTGACGTGCAATTAAGCATTAAATATAATTATTAAAAAATTAAAAAATGTTGAATCAAAGGCAAATAGACAAATATGCCCCTCTAATAGGGGGCCGCCACTTGACCATTTTGGACACTATTTTGTATCTGTAGCATGACCCTTTCTTGTCGTGGTAATTTTTCAGCAATGAGCCTGACTTTTTAATTTAAAAAAATATATCTTAACAGTAAACTTGACGTGCAATTAAGCATTAAATATAATTATTAAAAAATTAAAAAATGTTGAATCAAAGGCAAATAGACAAATAATTGAGACAATGAGTGCACGTCACATGCAGCTGTTTTCAGCTCATTAAATTTCTAGATAATGTAAATTTATGTTTTTAAAAATAAGGTTAGCACAAAAACCACGGGTCAAGTTAATAGGGTGACTTGCAAACTACGCGAAAGGGAATTCAACTATTAATAGCATATAGTGATAGACGCAGACATTTTGAGTTAAGGAAATACAATTAGATTGAACTGACGGAAATATATATGTGGTATTTATAAAGAAAATTGTCTAAATTTGTTATGCCATGTGGTGAAAAAAGAAAACAATGAAAAATGTCGAGACATATTAATATGACAAATTATGTCATTAAGGACAAACATTTATTCAAGCAAAATGATCTTACCAAACTTTATCTTTTAGGTGCATGATCGAGACAAATTTTTCGAATATCCCTGCACCCACAATCAGAAAAGGATGAAACTTCCATTTTGTACTACATTTTATATGTTGACTTGTTCTCGAATCAACTGGTTGAGACATTAAAGACCAAAAAAATAAAATAAAATGGACATTAGATTTTGAGCAGATGAATGGATGATGAGTTATAAAATGTAGCAAATAAGGCATATAATAGCAAATCATATAAATTATGCCCTTGTTTGATAAATATTAAAATTAGATTTTTAGTAGATTTTGATATAAATTGATGAAATATATGGCTAAAATACTGCAGACAATAGCCATAACATTAATGCACAATTTCCATTCCCCTACTTTGGTCAATGCATTACATTTTTTCTTTAAAAAAAATCAAAAAATAAAAATAAAAAAACAAAAAATTGGTGGGGGCAAGTGACCAACTATGCCCCAATCTAGTTCCGCCATTGCTAGTATAGGGATAAATAGATCTCTAGAAACTGCTTAAGCCCTTGTTTGGTCCGACTTGAAATTATCATTTTCAGTAAATTTTGCTAATTCATGAATAGTGCCGACCATTTAAATGTTAGAGTACGATGACTTGAATTTTGTTGGTATGGCCCAAAAGGCTCGCGATGCGACATGTGGTGAAACTAAAATGATGCATTTTAGGATTTCATCGTATGATCATTGGGAGTACCGCACATTTTACACTAATTTTTGATATAATGAATTTCTCATCCTCCGTCCATAGTTTTTTCTTATCTTGAGTTTTCAAGTAAATCTTGTGTTCACGTTTTTATTTTATTTATGAATAATGCTATTTGTGTATCATGATTTACATATTCACGTACAAAATGATGACATGGAAGATAGAAAAGGAGGGAAAAAAGAGAAGGGAAAAGAAGTCAGTTAATACAATCCACATCATCATTCGATAAATTAATTTATAAATCATGATGTATAAATAGCATTATTCTTTATATATTTTCTATTCTCGCTTTTTCTTAACAAACATACCCCAATTTCACTAAATGCTGCAATAGTTCTGCTACAGAAATAGACTCAATGACAAATTTTATACACGGATACACTTGACAATCATCCATTGGCAGTTCAAAAAAAAAAGTTGAACGAAAAACTGCATGTAGTTGAGCCTGTTTAAGCAAACATTAATCATGCTGCAAACTGGTTCAATTATTGTATCCTAAAATTTTCAATTTTACCCTTGAATTGACATAAAATTGCTCTTGCAAAGTGTATATGGCAAGGGTATTTTGGGGACACACATTAATTTTCCGACAAAAGGATGACAAGTTATTGTTCACAAGTCACACTTAGTTTGAATGGAATTGAGATTTTTGCAAACTCGAACACACGGCAAAGAAGTTGCCATCAAAAGTATAATACAAAGAGTAACTCTCAGAATTATTAATAAAACAGATATTTATAAATAGGGTGGTTTCGATAAGAGAATGAAAATGTGAGTTAGATGGAAAATTAAAATCTTCGACAATGTCTCCATCGATCAATGGTCCACCCACATGAAATATGAAATTTATTTTAAGGGATTATCATTATGTATATGGTCTTATCCATTATGTCCCCACCTAAATTTTCCACTCCAATGAGGTGCCTTTGTCATCCAAATTTAAAATGTAGGAATAATTGTGTTAGATTCTTCCATGAATATGTCCATGCAAGAATTTATGCACAAAAAATAATTGGACCTTACCTTTGTTAAAAAAAAAAATGTTTTTGCTTATGCAAACTTTAATGTTAGGTAATTTAGCCCTTTAAAATATTTTTTTTCTTGACACATTTTTCAATAAAATAATATTACTTGCAAGTTCAAAATTTTTATTTATTTTTCAACCACAACCACACATTTTTCATCAATTTATTATTCTGAAGTGTATTCTTAAAAAAAAAAGATGGGTTCAAAAAGACTTTTAGCCCTTGTTTGAGTCTCATTTTTTTTAAGATATATTTTTCTCTTTTTTATTTTTAATCACATATTTTTCAATACAATAATATTATATAAAAATAAAAAAAATTTCTTATTTTTTAATCACATATTTTCTATCAATTTTTTATTTCAAAATATATTCTGCAAGAAATATGAGGCTCACACATTCTGTGTACCATTTATTTGTCTATAGTACGTACGTATATGGGGCTGTGCTTATCCGCAGGACCGCAGCTTTTACTATGCAGAGCTTCGTAGATACGTTTTTCACTTATAATTTCTCTCTCTTCCTTCTTCTTTCTGTCAACCATCAAAACCCACTGGTTTTTATTAAACTCTGAAGCCTTTTCTTCATTTTCATTGTAAATGCAAGAAAAAACAGCCATATTTCTTGAAGTCTCCAATTCCAAATCCAGGTTTCTCTCTTCTCTCTCTATATGTATATGTGTATAAATTTTTTTGAGTTCAATTTTGCTTTTCTCTAAAGTTTTTGTGTTCAATTTTGCTTTTCTCTAAAGGGAAATGTGCCCACCGACAGAATACCCTTTACTTACCTTTTTTTTTTGGTTTGGATTTTATTTATTTTTTTTTGAAAATGGAGACAAATAAGATTTGGGATTTCAAGAAAAGAAGTTCCCATTAAAGAAATTTTCACGAATTTTTTTTTTCTGCAAGCTTACATAGTGTTTTTTTAAGTTACTGCAAGCCTTGTTTAAGTAAACTTAAAGTTCACAAGTATTTGGATAATTTGTTAATGGAGTTCATAAGAATTTATCTGACTTGCATGTTAATTTGAATTTTGATTTTAGTTTTTTCACAACTGATTTTGTAGCAGAGGAAAAATTACATTATTCACACATTTGAAAGAGTGATTTTTTACAGATTTTCAATGTTTTAAGAATCAAGTACTCATTTTAATTTTTTTTATGCTAATAATTATTTAATCAAACTGAGGGTGTGGTGTGGGGTGGGGGGAGGGGAGGGGAGAGGAGGGGAGGGGTGAAGAAAGGAAAATAACTTCATCTGTTGAATAATGTGATGTACAGTTTTGAGTTGAGATTCCTGCCTTTTTTAGTTTTTTTTCTTTTATTGCATTAACCACTTAGTTGACTGAGTCACCTTTGTTCCCATTAATAAAAGTCATTAGTTGTAATCAGACCCCACTACAAGAACAATTACTTATTAATTCATTCCAACAATTATCGTTGGCTTATAATTATCCTTCTTATCAGTAATTTTGTTTTCCTGAGCATAATAATGGTCATGGTCGTCCCTATGTTGCTGTACATGCCTTTTTGATTACAACTGATGAAGTATATCGCCAAGTCTTTATGTCTCACATTTCTGTGTCGCTCCCAAATTTCATTCATGTGGAAGATTGTTGGAAAAATGACTTTGTTGAGCACATTTGGCACAAATTTAGGTAGGACAATTTGGAAGATCAAAGTTAATCCGTGTTCTCCTCCGTGAGAATATCGAAATCATATATTTACTTGCCAAAAATAATAAACGGGTGAATGAGAAATTGGAGTTCAAAGTTGACCATTGGAAGATGGTTTATGTTGGAGGGAAAGCTATATTTAAGTTTATCTCACGTAGAAAGTTGATAAAAGTAAGAACCACTTTTTATATGGTTACACTTCAGGTGTAATCACGTGTAGGATAAAGGCTTTCCAAGTGCCCGTGCATGGGGGTGTAAATCAAGGACCAAAAATTGTACATCGAGCATTGAACTTGTGTGCGTGTGTGTACATGAATGTCAGACTGAATGGAGCAGAAATTGACACCTTAGGAGTTTCCATGTTTTGCTAATTTTTGTTTTCTCCAACTAACTTTTTAGTTTCTGAAATTGTTGAAAAAATTACATATTCTTTTGCACGATTTACAGTTCTCTCCTGCATAATTTCCGATTTTAGTTCTCAGAAAATTTTCATTTTCGTCTAAGTCTTGGTGGTGCACACATTCATTTCACCGGAGTAGAAATTGAAATGCTTAGATTCTACCGATTCTTCTGTTGTATCTTGGGAGACAGATGTCCGAATTAAATCTTAAGCACCTATGGTGTCTACGGTGAGATGACGAATCTGTTTTAAGGAAACTGTGTACACACGGGCCTCGATTTGAAGATTTATAGTATTTTTAGCATTTAATATATTTCTACAGTTTTCATTCTTTGTTTGTTTATGTTCTTATTATAAAAAATCAAATTTATATTATTCTATATTCTTGTAACACTTAGAACTCTTTATTAACAAGCTTTATATTTCAGTATCGACTCGAGGTATCTGTAGTCGTGAAGAGGCGCGAGGTGTACGCTACTTTGCAGTATTATCATTGCATTTCCAGGTCATCTCGTCATCGCTTTTAGTAACTAATGATGATGCTTCAATTTCGCAGTATAATTCATTAAATGAGTACTTTCTGTTGCTTGTTCTTTTATGGATAATATACCACTTACATCATTTCATTTTTATTTAATTATGTGGATATATCTTCTGCATATCGCTCTTAAAAATACTTGAATATATATGATTGCTATACTTGAACGTATCAAGATTCTGTGGATATCGCATAATTTAAATTTAAGAGGTGACTTATTCTAAATTCTGATGGTTGAATTTTTCTTTCTTCTTTTCTTTTCTTTTCGTCACAGGCCATAATGCAGGAAACTTCAGCCGAGAAGTCTCATCTAGTCATTTTACTTAACCTAGGTGACGCTGCTGATATGTCTACTCTTGTTGATGTTATTGTTGGATTAACCTTCTTTGAGGTTGATGCAACCCTTGTAGTTAGGAAATCTCCCCATGCACTGAACCAAGAACTCGTTTCCTCTTTGATGCTTGCGTTCAATTCAAAACTCCTAGTTGTTGACCTTCGGGATTTGTCATTTAGGAAGGATATAGTTTGGTATGCACTATTACTTTACCTTTCCAAGCTGTTATATCATCACCATCCTCTTCATGCTTTATCGTCTCAATTTAACAATGAATGTGTAATGTCATGGGAAGCACATTATTTCCCCCCCTCTGTTAGCAATAAGCTATAAAGACGACTTTTATAAAGAGAAATGTTCTCATCTATTTGATGATAGCGACCCCCCGAGCAATACATGTTTTTATTTTTCATTTTCCAGGGATATTTTCCGGGGTTTGAATTGCCAATTACTAAACCTTAGGAGCTCAGGGATCAAAAAACTGGATACGATAGGAGAACTCACGCAGTTGCACACTCTTAATTTGGACTCCTGTTCTTCTCTCACCAACCTGGAGGAAGAATGTTTTCCTTTCATGCCAAAACTGAGACACCTCTCATTGTGCGGTACAAGAGTTTTTAATCTTGGGACAAGAACAAATAGTGCCATATTATCCAGACTTTCCTCATTGGTAGAGCTCCACTTTCATAATTGCATATCCAAGAAAGACATGTGGTCATCTCCTGCACTAATCAATGAGAGAAGATATATAACCTCTGTTAAAAGCGGTGAGCCAATTAGCGGCCGTCATTTCACCGAGTAAACTACCGGTGCGGATGAGTCTCTCCAACTTTCTCCTTCTGGTGGTTCATTTACTATTAAAGAGGTTAGAAGCATATTTCAGGGGACTTCAGTTAAGAAATTAGATAAGCCACTCGTTTCAGTTCCTTGTCCTCTTTTGAATAGACGGGAAAATCTGAAAATCGAGGTTGGAAACAAGCTTTATAACACTTTGTATGGCTAAATACCAAAATCCTTACTACTTTCTGTTNTCTCCTTCTGGTGGTTCATTTACTATTAAAGAGGTTAGAAGCATATTTCAGGGGACTTCAGTTAAGAAATTAGATAAGCCACTCGTTTCAGTTCCTTGTCCTGTTTTGAATAGACGGGAAAATCTGAAAATCGAGGTTGGAAACAAGCTTTATAACACTTTGTATGGCTAAATACCAAAATCCTTACTACTTTCTGTTATTGATGGGTAACTTTTCCATGTGTCAGGTCTCTCCAGGGCATTTGGATGTTCAAGAGAAAACGAGTCTCCAACAAGTGTACTTCAATGGGATTCAACGGATTCCGAATTACGTACCTCTAAGCATCCATTGACGGTCGACTTTGAGAAAGAAACAGCAATAGCATGATTGAACCAAAGCCTTGTTTAGAAAATATGGATAATTTTCCCGTAAAAGCAGCAGACAGAAAAGTGGAGAAGACTTCCTTCTCAAAATACTATGAGTACTTACCATATAAGTGCCAACACAAGGAGAGCATTGTCAGCATCTTGCATATGCGTGAAGCAGGAATAAGTGGAACGTATCCTCACAATCATTTAAGAACGAAACTGATGTCGACTTGTAGAAAGAGTCAGTATTTCTATACTAGGTCTCTGTGTGCCACTAAATTTGATTCATCCGTGCATCCACTTTTACATCCCATCACTAATGTCAGCCAGAAAAACAAAGAAGGAAAGAGGTTCCGTCCAAGGCAGTTCGAGTATCATCCTTCCAACTCTAGTCTTATGGCAGTTGGAACTCTTGATGGAGAAGTGGTTCTCCTCAATCCTGAGACTCGAAATATTATCAATCATATTTCGCCTAAGTGGAACTCTAACGGTATTTTGGGGCTCTGTTGGCTCCAAAATAACCCTTCCATGGTATGTCATTAGCTCAGGAACTAGATAACCTTATTGGCTGTTTTATGGATGATATCATTGCATCTATGGGGGTCCGTTTATATGATTTTTGTTTTCTATTTCAAAGCCTACGAACTTCTTTTTGTCCGTTCATATTTTTATCGGGTGATTGCTGATAGTTTATACTGTTTTTTTTTCTTTTTAATTCTAGCTCCTTGTGGGCTCCGACAATGGTTCCTTGAGATTGTACGACATCAATAATCTCCCACAAGAATTCGAAGATGGCTATTGCAATTCCAGTACGGTTATATTTGAAGATTTTGAGCATTTGACTTCGGTTCATGTTAATTCAACGGATGATCAATTTCTGACAAGCGGATATTCCAAGAAAGTTGCCATATACGATATTTGCAGCGGAAAACGTATACAACTGTTCACGGCTATGCATCGTGAACCAATAAATGTTGCTAAATTTGCAAATCATTCCCCTAATCTGCTGGTTACTTCATCATTTGACCGAGATGTGAAGATGTGGGATTTAAGACAGAAACCCATTAAACCTTGCTATACAGCTACGAGCTCAAGAGGAAACGTGATGGTCTGCTTCTCTCACAATGATCTTTATCTACTTGTTTCTTCTGTAGATAATGAGGTAATACTTCCTTGACTACAGATTCTTTTACCTATTGTGAACTGGAAAAGTTAGAAAAAAAAATTAAATAAATAAAATTCCTCGCATTTTTAATGACTTAAAGATCAAGGCTAGTTATCAAGATGATGACGCTTTCCAGGTCAGACAACTTTTAGCTGTGGATGGGAAGCTTCACACAAAATTTGATATAGTTTCAACAGACAGCTATAATAACTACACTCGTTCTTATTACATGAATGGGAGAGACTACATCATTAGCGGAAGTTGTGAAGAACCAGTTGTCCGTGTTTGTTGTGCCCAAACTGGAAGGCTACTAAGAAACATTTATTTGGGGGTAGATTTACTATTCTTTCAACAACTTTGTAATTTGAAATCTGCCTTGGTAGATTTCAGCAGAATTCTTTGTATAAAGCCTTTATGAAGAAGTTGGTCTATTTGTTCCTTTCGGGGATGATGGCTCGGCGAGCTCAATATTTGTGCAATCCTTGAGAAGTGATCCATTTAGAGTATGTTCTTTTCACGACTAGGGCTCAAAATTTAAGCCAAAAAAATACAAGAGACCAGAAGAAGTTGAAATTAACAGTGTACTTTCATATGAAAATTGTTGTTACCTTTTATAATCTAACATACGAGATATTGACATTATCTTTAACAAAAACAGCATTTTCACTTGGCCGTCCTAGCTGCAAATGTTCGACCGAGCCGGCACTGGGAGATTATTAATGTAACTTTTTGAACCTAATTTATCTTCATGAAATTTAATGTTCGACATTCATTATAGGACAGCTATTTAAACCAAGTGTTCATGCAGGTCAACTTACTTTCGTCAAGCCACCTTGATGACGAATACCCCTAAGGAGGATCTATATTTCCCGCCATATGTACGTGCTGAAGTCTTTACGCAATTCGATTAATTTTGCTTTTATTGGTTCTTTGTTATATTTACATCAGCTTACATTGGTTTGGAAATTCTACTGTTGATATCGCCAAACATCTACTTTTAGTAATCAGTGGTTGAACATTGAATCCAACAAATTCCTATAATAAAAAACTATGTAGACAACCTTCGTAATGAAAGGATATTTTTTACATATAACCATCAGATCATAATCATTTAATGAGTCTCAAACAAAGCTGAAGCTCTTTATTGCTTGTTAATATGTGCTTATAAGTAACTTTTCGTTTTAGATATTTTTGCCTAACCTTGTGAGTTGCAGTTTGTGTTTTAGTCTCGTCTTTTGTTGGTCTATCTCCCTCTTCTAGATTGGACATATCAGCAGAGAAACATCTTTAATGTATCTCTTTATTAATCTTATAACGATTATCGAGTTCATCATATCAGAATGTTTATATCCTTCCATATATACCGCACACGTCCTCTTTCAGTGAAAATGTAATTGAGATTGGCTTCAATGTGTGTACTGGCTGTAAGAATTTTATTTTTTTAATAGAAAGGGATCAAAGGATTTCATCCCTCCTCCCCAAATAAACTGTTCTATTGATTAATGGCATGTTCTTGCAGCGCACTGCAGTGCTAGGCGTGCAAAGGCATGAGG
>CAIGRQ010041150.1:0-13166 GCA_903798375.1 Fraxinus sp. D2006-0159
AGTGCTAAATTCGTCAAAAACACGATTCTAGTATCAATTTCAAATAAGCAAAAATAAATAAAAGCTTAAAAAATAAGAAGAAATATGCGAGTATCTTGAATAATGATATCTAGTACCATTAATGTTATAACACCAGTTTACATGACACAACGTGATAGACTCAATGAAAAATAGAATAAGTGTGACACATTTCATTATTCTTTAATTGTATATTTCATTTAATGTTATATTAATGTCATCTGGACTGATATTTTCTACTTTTATATAAAAATGTACATAATGGATTATATAATATGATATGAGGGGAAAAAATTATATAAAAAAGTTGATTGTATTTTAAATGACAAATGATAGAATGTCATGTGACATTATATAATTCATTATTTAAATCTTGATATATCTGTAGCAAGATCCTAAAATCTTACCAACTCGTGGAAAAATGTACACCACATTTCTTGGATTCTGGTTGGAAACACTACAATCGGATCAAATTGGTCAGCCAAGAACGACCCGTCTGTTGTTGTGGCCAAATCTATGAATCCAGACCAGATCAGCCAATTTCAATCCGATTGTCTAGTCTAGCACGACCTATCTATTATTACAGCCATAACTTATGAACCAGGTTGGATTGATGAATTTAAAGCCGACATTTATTATTGGCTGGTCTCGTCCCTGTCCTAACCGATTGGACATCACTAATAAATGCTTTAAATAAAAATAAAAATAAAAAAAATTCATGCTCATCTCCAACACGAGGTGTTTCATTAAAGGGAGATGTGAGTGACCTACCACCAACACATCCATCTTGATATATATACTTCAAAATCACGTATTGGCTGATGAATTTGCGTTTGTCGTTAGTTTGATGTTTGATTAAATAAATATTTAATAGATACCTAACTCCACTTATTTTGGGACTTTGGAGCTTAGTTAAGTGATCATTCATGTCGAATCACTTTTGCATAATCTAGAATTTACGTCATCATCTTCGTACAACCCAATAATTACCTTAAAAAATTCATGTTTACGATCTTGAGTTTGTATGTACGCAACATGGAAATCACGTGTAAGCATGTTTGGCTAAACGTAAAAGAAAATAAGTAGCTTATTTTTATGAAACTTATTTATGTAATATCACAAGTAAAATTTTATGCTTAGCCAGCAACGGGTTATAAATATTAAAGTTTGTGGAAGACGTGACAATAACAAAATTAAATCAAGCGAATCTGCTGTCAAGAATCAGCCTTCCCTTTGTACCTGAATCCAATCCTGGACTGAAGCTTTAATTTTCAGATTACAATCATATCAAAATCTCTTCACGCAACTTTCTAGCAAGTGCACAAAAAGATGAAGACTCCATATATTTTGTTGTCTACACATGCAGTAGTATTGGACTCCAGAATTACATGGAAATTTGTTTTTCCATTGCTTGCGGACAATCTAGCTCTAGGTCTTGAGGCCATCCGAATTCCTCCAAGAATGCTAATACGACACCATTCGACCAGCCAAATCCCGTCTGTACAGACATGTAAAGAAGCCGATGAAATAAAGAGCAATGATTTACGTCTACACGCGAAAATAATATGCAATCTGAAACTTAAGTTCTAATCCCTACTCTCAGAAGCAAAAATAATCAGAAACACAACCAGAAAACAAGTAAAGCACAGATGTTTATCAAGACTAACTGTCAATATACATCAACTTGCTGGTGTAGGTTTTCATTATAAAATGAAGAAGAAGAATACAAATTTTTCCTCACACCTCTCCTGCACACACTAAAATGGCCCCCTAAAAGCTTTTATTATATAGGAATATTGGGCTCGCGGTTTAGGGATAAGTATACATTATAATTAGGCTCCTTATAGTCCAACAAAATCATTTGTTCAATCAAGTAAAATGATCGCTTGATTATTTCAATTGCACAGAAAGTTCTACCTCTGCACGAGGTAGTTTGAAATGGTTATAAAGTATAAAAAGGATCATTGCGTCTAAAAAGATAAACTTTGCTTACTTGGGATACATATTCACCGCCACCTCCAAAATCTCCACATTTTTCAACATTGTATTTTTCATGCATATTTCCCGTTTTCTTGTAAGCCACATAGTTTGTTCTGATCCACTTCACAGCAATATCTTCTGCTATAGATCTCGCTTGTTCAGATCTCGACCTTACCAGGCCTTCAACGATCATGTGTTGAAGCGGGGCCCAACCATTCGGAAAGTCCCTGATTGAAATACATCAAGATCACACACTACAAAAATGAAATGAAAACAAGGCATAATTCAATAACATTCTCATCCTCACATTCCATAAACAGTAATAAACCTTTATAACATTCTCATCCTCATATTTTGTAAGAGGTATCCCCGTACCCGTACCCGTATTCAAAATTCGGATTCTTTTTAACCATATCCCCATATCTTTATTTTTAAAATGAGAAGGATCCGGCTCCTAAATATGCACCTGTATTCAATACCCGCACCCGAATCCGAGTATCATAGACGAGCAAGTTAGAATAAAGGGTCGAGCAACTTATTTACCATTGTTGTCCTGAATTTGTCAAAGAAGTTGCAATCCCTGCAGGGAGGAGCAGGCCAGAATTTTGGAGACTTCGGAGGACTTCGTCTACCACCTTGACATCTTCATATATAAATAAAACATAAGCATCTTATTGTAGTTCATCAGTAGGTGACATATTTTTCTTATATATGGAGTATCTAAATATCACTTCTGAGAGAATTAATTAATAAAGTTATGCTTTCAAAGGGAATCAAAATCTGAAATAAGAGGCAACTGGAAGTTTAGTACAAAACAATTATCAAATGGTGTTATTTCCACTATAATGTAGTGAACACGTGGCTACTAGTCCATGAAGGCTAATTATCATGTGAAAAATGTATTCAGCTTGCATGCATATAAGGCTTACTTTAAATAAATAAATATATTCTGCCTCTCAGTTTAAGTTTATAGTACAGATTCAGATTTCAAGTCTCTCCGTCATTCATTTATAATAATTGTGCAACTATCCGGCCTTGGGTAGAGGTTAATCCAGTTTGCAAGTGAAGTGGCACGCTAAAGACTAAATTCAAATAAATAAATGTCTTACAAACAACTTAAGCTTTTAGATGGGGTGGTTTACAGCATGCTACTATCAAAATGGAATTTGAAAAGAATCACCATCTCAACTTATGCCCACTTAAAGCTTATATTCATGAAAGACAGCACTTAGCAAATTACACGAGAGAGTGAATATTAGAAACCTGAATTGAACAGCTGGATCCACAAGGGAACGAAGTTTGATGCAAATAATTTCTGATTCTGACTTGAGGCATTCCATGTGTAAGCATCCTATAATCCCAAAATGAAGATGAAAAGGGCAGAAAATCAATATCAGTGTTCTTCGGGTAGGAGGATGTTCAATGTGTAGTACATGATACCACCTTGGAAGCATCAAAATTACTCAACCAGTAATCGAGCCACTGTCCCATCTCCGCCTTCCAGAAAATAGAATTCATGGCCTTCTTTCTAGTTTCAGAAGCTTCCATAAAGCGTGCAGCTATTTTATTATCACCAATAACATGTGCCAAAGAGGTTATGTCAAGTTCCATCTGAATCGAGAATACAATAGCTTATGTCACACATGAAGAATACAAGTGAAGTAACTAATCAACATTCAAGGGAGATATTCTGTATTTTACCTTCAGAATGAATGCATTCAAATCAACAGGTACAATTGATGTTGTAGTTAATGATGCAAGATCAGATCCGTTCCTGAAAAATATGCAAACCATCAACTATTGAATAGATGACAGCTAGACTTGGCAGCTGGCCAAGAAGAAAACCAGCTCTATAGTGGTGTCAGAATGAGCCGAGCCACATAGGCAGTACAGCTCAGCACCAATAACTGCCAGGTCATGGATTGGCCCTGCTTTGTACGTTGGCCACTCCAGGATGGACAAACTATAAATTATTATATGACAGTAAGGAAACTCATGCTACCTCATCCATCTAGTACTGAAATCCCATCCGGATTCAGCTGCTGATGCCAATTCACGATATAGCTTCGTTTCTCACAGGTATTTGAGAATTTGGAAGCTATTTCCCTGTCCTGCGAGGTTAGTAATTGCTTTAAGATAACTGCAAACAAATTCATAATCCACAAAAAATATCATTCCGCAACAATTACTCAGAAAGATTAGTAAAAAAGTTCTTACAATAGTTGATGACTCCGGCCTTGGTTTGTTCCACATTGCATAGTATCGATTTAAAGTATGTCGTGAGCCTTCAGCATCCTGAACTATCACCTTATGCATCCCTTCAACAATAAAAATAATAATAATATTATTAAATAAAATACCAAAATGGATAAATACTTTATTTGAACCCACCACACATTCATGTGCTTGCATATGTTGAGTGAGTCAAAAAGAGCCTGGACGAAAGGAGTGCCCATAAATTAAAAATTCAAGTGTAGATGTCTCCAAGAGACTTTTTATTCATAAAGAGCATCTTATGAATAATAGATAACATTTTTAAATTTAGAGAGTAAATTTTTTTATGCACCCCAACAAGCTCTCTATTTTGACTAAATATTTTGTTCCAATGAACATTTATTGATTTCTCATCATATCCTATTTAACATAATTTGTTTATACGTAATGGATAATCGATTCAAATGTGATTTGAATTATTTAAACTATCGAATATTGAAATTTGAAACTTATTAAATACGATTATTGTCAATTAAGAATAGAGGCTGATTCCGGCTCTCTAAATTTGAAGAGTCAAACTCACTCTTTATTTTATAAAGTTAAAATGGAGAGTCCCTTAGAGCTTAATTTTAAACATTGACTCTAAAATATTAGAGCATCTTGTGTTTAGATAGTCTATGCTCTTACGAGAGTTTGATAAAACACTGTGGCACGTCTGGTAAGTATTGGATAAATGGTGTTAAAGTAGAAAAAGCTACGATACGTCCAGTTTTACGTACCAAAGATGCACTAAAAGTCAAAATATCTTCAGGGAGATACAACAAAAAGCAAAGGCATAATTTATCAAAACCTGAATTCCAAAATTCATGCTCCTTTAGCAATGCAGGAAGAGCTTTTTCAATCAAGTCTGTATCGCCCGTTTGTTCGTATATATCTATAACCATTGAACTCAGGAGAGGTGGCTGGCTGCAATTTTCACTTAAAATTTTGAGTTCAACTTCAAAGCATACAGCAAATGAAGCATCACGGAAGATGATAATTAACACTCGACAAGTCAGATGCTACTCAAACAGAAAAAAGGATTAAGCAATTATAAGTAATCATTAATTTGTTAATTAGTGGTTTCAATAAATCAAAGATTTCATCTTGTTCACAATTGAAGGTACGACTGAATATGCGTTAGAAAGACCAATCCCTCCCCTAAGACACCAGAAAAACCAGGCCGAGCTTCTAACCGTCCGCTTCCATAGAACAATATCATGGCAAAGTAGACCTAAGTGGTCGCATGGATCCTTGGGAACATCGCAAGTATGGCCGGCCTATATTTGAACAAAAATGCCTTGTCAATTGTCATTCAGCAGAGCCTCAAAGAAGGCGACTCGCGTAGACAGCTGACTACTTTTCAATAGAAAAGAATAGCCAAACCAACCTAGGTGGCTAGTCAATCTTAGAGATCTTATCGGTCAGCAAACTGGAGACAGACGAGTGACGACCATGGTCCAGCTTTTGCAATGAAGTGTGAAGAATTTGCGGCTCAGCATTTGATGAATGTTAAGAATTTTATCATAGTAGACATAGTGTCGACACTGACATTTGAAACAACAAGTTCAATGAGCGATTTGTTCACTTGTTTAGCATGTCATACTAAGAGTACATCATGCATTTTATTAATTGGTCCGATCGTATAAAAAGAAGAGGCATGTTAACTGGAACAAGAAAAAGAGAAGAATTAGAAGCTCAATAACACACAAAGTTATGCTGTTATGTACAAACAATATAGTGAAAGAGATTTTAACATATTATTCTTCTCTTTTCACTCTTCTAGGCTGCTTAAATATGTGTCTAAGATTGTAAACAAGACAAGGTTAGAGGAAAGGGAAAGTAAACAAGCCGCAGCTGTACTGAGGGAACTGAACTAGTCAATTAAAACTATCCACTCCTAGAAAACTGGTTTGATAAGGAATGCTCGACACAATAATAGCTAGAGACTTAACATAGAAATATCAAAAAATATTCACCTCCTGTTTGTGTAATATGCCCTTGCACCATTGAGAACATGGCCAAATTCCTCTATAAGAGATAAAAGATTATATACAATCCCTTTTGCAGTTTCGTACATTTTACTTACTAACAAGCCCCTGCATAAAAAAAAAGTATTATCCTTAAAATGAACTCGACAGAGTAAATAGAGAAAAATGAGAACTAAAAAAAGAATACAGTAAATCAGTTGTAACATACAATAGGAATTTTACCTAATTGGTCGGACTATTCTCACATATACCGCCTTGTGATTTCAATTTTTAGTTAACCAAATTTGGCGCATCAAGATTGGACTTAAAATTGTCCATTTCCGACTCATGTAGGAGTTATTAAAGGAGTTTTGTAGCTCCTATATCAATCGGGTAAGAGAATTGTCCATTGGGCGCATCAAGATTGGACTTAAACTGTCCATTTCCGACTCATGTAGGAGTTACCAGATGAGATATGTAGCTCCTATATCAATCGGGTAAAAGAATAAGCTCTGTTTAGTAAATATAAACTGAGGATCATAGACGAGGGGAGGGCAAACTTCGATTTCTTGATAAAAACGTCCACATTTTAGTTTATTTGTACCTGAATTAGCATTTTAGTTTCATTTAAACCTAAAAAATCAACCACTTCTATTCATTAACAAATACCAGAAACTGAGTCTTTTTCTCAATAAACTTAGAGTCCACTACATGTATCTTTTATGCCATGATATTCCGTTCGTTCATTACTAGATCTACTGGAAGATCAACAACCGTCCACCTAGTTCATCAATGAACCAAAATAACTAATTTTAATTCTTTCATAATTCACATATATAAAATTCTAGAGATCTAGATTCACAATGTCTACTCTATCCCCCCTTATATTCCCACCTATTCTTCTACGCCAAAACAAGAACAAGAAACAACTTACCAAAATAACACAAGAAAGCGGGAGATAGAAAACCAACCTTATTACCCAATAAGAATCCCAGTAATATACCTCCCGGAATCGCGACCCAGGAATCATAACCGGGTACTTCAAAGGCAGCAATGTATGAAAATCGGGTCTCTCCTGAACCCGGCTCGAAACTTTCCTACTTAAATTCTTCCAAAGTGAATGGACCTCCAATGCCCAAGCCCTTACCTCAGGATTCTTCACTTTAGGCAAGAACCCTTCAGGCTCAGCCACAAAATCCACTGGTTCAGCATAGTCCAAATCCTCCCCAACCCCATTCAAATACTTCTCGATAAACCCGTTTAAGTCATGACCCGAAACCGAACCATTTTCAGTTCTTGGAAGTTTCTCAAATGCTACAATAGTAGTCGAAAGATTCTGTTTCAGCGATAAATCTACGTAAAGTTTCGGGTCGAATCCTTTGTGCCCATAAGCTTGGAGTGCAGTATCTTGAAGAGTTTCAAGAAAACTGATTAATGGGGTTGTGGGTACCACGGGCCCTGTGTCCGTTGAGTTACATGGGACTGAATTATGTGCTGTTACGCTATTATTACTCATGATGGTTGATCCCGGTTCAACGGATGAACAGCAAAATAAGGAGGAATATGCTATTATAATCAGGAAAAATGGATTTTGGGCCATAACTGAACGTAGATTTTTGACATCGTGAACTGTTCGTGTTTGTATATGTGTGTGAAGATGAAATCCAGGCCGGCGTTGGAATGAATTGATCTTCAGCGATGGTCAGTCACTAGTCACTATGTACGGTTGTCGTTTGTGCTTGGATCCCTTGCCTTTGTTAAGGTTCTTCAGACTAGACTTTGAAGAAATGGCGCAGTGCACTGGTTTAATTACTTGAATGGCCACCAAACTTCACTAATTTATAACAAAACTTAAAATTATATCTATATAGTCCTTGAAATATGCATCACGTTATCCATCTCTTACACAAGTGAGAAAAATTGTTTAGTTTCAACAAACAGCATCAACTTGAGTGATGGATGGATAATTCGGAGTACAGTGACCATTGAGATATATTTTAAAGTTCAGTTATTAAATAGAAGTACTTGATATAGTTCAATGATCATTGAGATATATTATTAAATTTCGATTATTATGTGATAACAATTTCTTTTTCCCTCAAATCGACATATTTGAAAGAACAAACTAAAGAAAATAAAGGGAAGAAACTCAAATCGACATCGGTTATATTGACACTAATTTGAATATTTTTGTACTTTTATTTAAATTTCTCTGTCAATTTATCTCAGTATTTCTATTGTCTCTCTTTCGGGCTTTTTTATGTGAGATTTGAGATATGGCGATTGACATCAGTTGATCCAAAAATCGAGCATACTTTTCACCATAGACAAAGAGATCACAACGACGAAAAAACCAAAAATAGTAACAAGAAATGATCAATGAACCGAATAATCCGATAATTTAAGGAAATGAAACGGCAGTTACCGATGAAGGGGATATACTAGTCGGGGATTTAATGACTTCCAAATCATTCAAAATCAATTTAGCCTTGTATGTCCTCCATTTGGGTAGCAAAACTTTCAATTGAAGACTAATATCATATTAATGTCATAAAAGTAGGCGGACAAAAAAATATACGACGAAACCGGACCAAACCGTTAGGTTTAGGTTTGAGTTTTTTTCAAACCGTTCAAAATGGTTTGGTTTAAGTTTGAGTTTTTCTCAAACCGATTTAAACGGTTTTGTTTGAAAATTTTTCAAAAATCGATAAAACCGAACCGCTTACACTCCTACCAAAATGTTAGTTTGAGAATGTGTTTGGACCACGTTATTTTGAAAGAATGGATTCTAAAATAATAAATTGATGAAGAATATGTGATTGACAAAAAAATTATTGATATGATGAAAAATATTATTTTATTGAAGAATGTATAGTTAAAAATGAGAATAAAAATTTTAATGTGTATCAAACAAGGGCTGAATGGAAAATGCTATTTATACACCAGGGTTTACGCTATCATATAGTCAACTATACTATGACACCTGCATTGCATGTACGTCTTACTAGTCTTTCAAAAAAAGTAGACATGCGCGACTCACATAACAGCCTTTCTTTCCATTTTAACATCCCTTGTTTGGTACTTTAAGAGAATGTGTAGATAAAAAAGTAAGAGAAAATTTTGAATTTACGTGCAAAATTTTTTATTGTAATAATGTGTAATTGAAAATAAGTTTGAGAAAAAAAATATTTTTATAAAAGTGGTTGTCAAACAGGTTCTAAAGTTAAAATGTTTAGATGTATTCAATGTAGATTTTTTAAGATTATTTAAAAAGTATCAATGTATTCAATAGAAACTTTTATAAACTTTCAAAAATCGTATTTGATTAAAACTTTTTAAAAATTTCTACAAATTATGGGGCTTCATAATATTAATGACTTTTAAAGATTTTTATAAAAATCTCTATGATAGTAGATTTTTAAGTAGGAAAGTATAAAAATAAAATCTTATAATTTGTCACTTATTCGCTCTATGATTTTTTTACAAAAATAAAAATATTTTGATAAATAATTTTGTCATTTCGATATTTTTCTTTCAAGTTCCCTCTACATACTTTTGAGTTTTGAGACAAGATTAAAAATTTATTATTTTACTTCTACCGATTATATTTGTTCTATTTTCCTTTTTTTCTCTCACTTTTTTATTGTTTCTCTTCATTTTCTATGAAATTTTTTTTAATTGTAATTAAGAAATTCTTAAAACACACATTTCTTTTTGTTTATCCTTTTTTTTTATGTAAAAGATCAATTGGTAACTAAATTTTGTAAGATTTTATATAAAAATAGACTAATTTGTAAATAAATTCTCATATATTGATTGGTTACTTATTTTTTAAACGTTTGACTTATTGATAATATGAACATTAAATATTTCTTTTTTTAATTATTATTATTAAAAAAATATTGAAATGTTATATATACTTTATATTTTGATTAATTAATTATCAAATTAAGGTGACTTAATTTTTTTATTTCTTTAAAACTATTTAACTCGCATTTGACTCTGCTTGCTTCTGACTCCCTATGAGCTGTTTTACAACCTGACTTTTCGAATCTTGACAAAGAAGATGAGAGCGGTGGAGGAAGGTTGAACAAAGAGTAAAAAAGTGCTAAGATCTCTTATTCAAAAGCTTATTCTAGGGAATTTCCAAATGTTGCCCCACACGGGGAGGGGAGGGGGAAAGAGATAAGGATTGATCATCCACCTTCTATGTGTGAACTTTTCACCAAACATCTGAGACTCTATAAATATAAAAATATTTTATATTTTAAAGAGTCATTTTTAAGTTTCAAAAGAATCTATATTTTAACTTTTTAAAATAAAGGGTGAATGTGAATTTGGCTCTCACTTTCTATTCTTAATTAGCAATGATTGTATTTAATAAGTCACAAATATCATACTCTACAATTTGAATTAATTGATCATTAACATATAAAAAATCATGTTAAATAAGAGGTGAGGAAAAATCAATAAACGTTTGTTAAAAAAAAAAAAGATAAACATTCAAAATAGAGTGTTTATTTGATTACATAAAAAATTACTCTCTATTATGAATAAAATACACTTTATAAATAGAGTCTCTTGAAAAGTATTTTGCACTTACGCTCATTTCAAATGAATTCTATTTTAAATGAAAGTTTTTAAAAGTCATAAGAATTCTATTAGAGTATCTTCAAGAGATTCTATTTTTAAATAGCATATTCTATAATTCAGAGAGCAATTATAAATTTAAATAGTAGAAATTTTTAAGTACTCCTACAAATTCTTTATATTTAACATTTAGCCCTTGTTTGAAACTCATTTTGAGGATAATAGAAATTTTGGAATAGTGATTGATGTGAGAATGTGTGGTGGAAAAGTGATGAAAAGTTTTTGATTTGTGTGAAATATTATTTTATTTGGAGAATTTGTGGTTGAAATGAAGAATGAGAATGAGAATGAGAAAGAAAGTAAATATTTAAGCCCCTGTTTGAAACCCATTTTGGGTTGAAAAGAATTTTTAGAATAGTGATTGATGTAAGAATGTGTGGTGGAAAAGTGATGAAAAGTTTTTGATTTGTGTGTAATATTATTTTATTAGGAAAATGTGTGGTTGAAATAAAAAATGAGAATGAGAAAAAGAAATTAATGGGTGTCAACCGGGGACATAATTTTATTACTCTAAAAAAATATTTATTATTTTTTTTTCTATTTTTAATTTTCATTAAATTCCCTTCAAATGTTATGTTATTTTCCTCCATTGAAAGTTGAAATACGTTTAATGCATTTAATTATAGAAATTGAGTTTAGAGAGTCTTTTGAAACATAATTTTAATGGTTAACTCTTTAAAATAAAGATCATCTTATATTTAAAGAATCCATTGTGTTATGAAAAGAGAGAAAAAGAAAAGAGATAATAAAAATTAATAAGCTGGTATATATAATATATTATAATGAGAACCAAAACTTCATATTTATAGGAAAGGATAATGAATACAATGATAATAATTTCTAGGGCTGCAAGGGCACAATTGCCATTCACTAATAAACTTACAACTTACAACACTTCACTTGAATGACACATTACGAAACATATATCTCATTAAAATCTCGTTTTATAAAAATCTAATGGACAAAAAAAAATCAAACGGAGGAAAAAGAGTACAATTGTTTTTGAATAATAAAGATAAACCCTACATCATTTAAACATTGTTAGGAAAACCCAATGTGACAAAACCTAATAGAAGGAGAAAGAGTACAACTACTCCCTTAATATTGATCACTGAAAGTTTTTAAATCGACGCATTTCAATCTCGTGAACCAATTTCTTGAATGTAGATGTTGACAGTATTTTTGTAAATAAATCGGCCACATTGTACTTGAGCGCACTTGTTAAACATCGATGTCGTCATTTTTCTGAAACTCATGTGTATGAAAGAATTTTAGAGAAATATATTTCGTCATGTCGCCTTTGATATAGTCTCCTTTGACTTGTACAATACAAGCAACATTGTCTTCATACAAAATTGTTGGATTATCTTTTGTTGAAGTTAATCAGCATGATACTTGGATATGATGGGTCATGTTCCTCAATCATATACATTCTCCACCTACTTCATAGATTGCAATAATTTCTGAATGATTGGAGGATGTTACCGTCAAGGACTGCTTTCACAGATCTATACGATGTAGATATTCCTCCACGTGTAAACACATATTCTGTTTGTGATTTAGTTTTATATGGATCAGAGAGATAACTTGTATTTGCATAACACTAAAACAAATCTTGACTTTTGAGAATAAACTAATCTCAAATCAATAGTACCTTTCAGGTTATGAAAAATTTGTTTAACACCATTGTAATGTCTTTGAGTTGGTGTAAAGTTATATCTTGCAAGAAGATTTACAGAAAAAGTTATGTCGGGTCAAGTGTAGTTTGTAAAATAAGTTAATGCTCCGATTTTACTAAGATATGGTATTTTAGAACCAAAAATATTTTCTCCATTTTCTCACATCATGTGATCAAACAATCATAGGTGATACCAATGGATGTACATTATCTATATAAAAGCATTTTAAAACTTTTTCGTATATGTAGATTGATCAACAAATAATCTTTTTAGGAAATATTCAATCTACAACTCGAGACAGAATTTGGTTCTTCCCAAATCTTTTATCCTAAATTTATTTTCCAAATAATCCGCAGTTTTGTTAAATTTTTCAAAAGTTCCAATTAAATTTAAAACATCAATGTAAACTGCCACAATTGCAAATCCAATTTTTATTTTCGTTATGAAAACACATGGGCATACATTGTCATTGTTATAACCATATTTCAACAAATATTTGCTAAAGCGATTATACCATATGCTTTCGGATTGTTTCAATCAATATAATGATTTTTGCAATTTAATCAAGAACATGATTCTTGGGTACGTGTCATTTGTTTTGGCACTTTAAGTCCTT
>CAIGRQ010041235.1:0-11499 GCA_903798375.1 Fraxinus sp. D2006-0159
AATTATATTTATAATTTAATTAATTAAACATAAAGTTTATTTATTAAATATATTAAGGTCACAATTCCATATAATTTGATCACAAATAACAATTTTTATATATTACAAATTATTTTATGATCAATTCAAAAAAATTATAGGTCACAAATCAAAAATTTATACGTCCCGACTTATTTTATGGTCACACAAAACATCAAATTAATTGATCACAAATTATATTATGTCACAATTTATCAAATTATTGGTCACAGTATTTATTGGTCACAGTTTATCTATTTCATTGGTCACACCAACCAATTTATTAGTCACAATCAACCAAATCACTCGTGACCACCACCAACGTTTGTGACCACCACCACACTGTTGCAACAGCCCAAACCACCGTCGTCGCCACCGCCATCCCACCTCCACAACACAGCCACCAAATTAGAATTTAGAGCACCATCGCCACAGCCAAATCCATTACCACCATTGCACTCAACACTACATCACCACTAAACCTCCACCTCCACCACCACCGCTACAGTACCGCACACGACCACCACCAACGTTCACAGCACCACACAATTCAGTCAACCATCGCACCACAAAGCACATCACCGATGCACCCACCACCACACTGCACACCTCTACCATCGAATCGTCATCACCACACCACTCAAAAAAAGGGGGGAAGAAGAATGGATCTGCAATCCCGAACTATAGCAGCAAAAGGGCAAACAACTCAGTGACGTTCAAATCGCCACCTCTCGATAGTGGCGTCTTGAGTGCGGTGGTGGTAGTGTCTTCGCAGCAGTCCGGCGATAGGGGCTGATGATTTAGTAGCGACGGCAATAGTTAAGGAGAAGAGACGAAGCCGACGCCGCTTCACTCCGCGACTTTCAAATTGCCGCCGCTCGGTAGTAGCGTCTTGAGCGCGGTGGTGGCAACGACGAAGTCTTCGTAGCCGTTCAGTGACGAGAGAGAAGGAGAAGAGAGCGACGCTGGCTGAGGAGAGAGAAGGAGGAGACGGTTTTGGATTAAGCCTCCGTTTGGTGCACCTTATTTTCAAAAGAATGCATTTTTTTGGTTGATGTAATGAAAAATATTTGGTTGAAAAAGAAAGAAAAGTTATTGATGTGATGGAAAACATTATTTTATTGAAAATGTGTGGTTGAAAATGAGTAGAAAAATGAGAATAAAAAAAGTGGCCCAAACAAGGGCTAAATTGATTAGGATTTGGAAAGAAAATTGTATAATTAATATTTAAAATAAAATACCTAATATTTGAAAAATAAAACCTAATATCTCAAATTTGAAATTGAATCTTGAAAACCCTTATTTTGTGCAATTTTCCCTTCATTTTTCATGGGCATAATAATTTAGTTTTGGTGAAAATGGTCATCGTGTTTTTTGGGCCGGAGTATAGTTAATGGTTATTTCCAGTTTCCACTTTATGATATTCCAAGGTATCATGCACAACAATCGTTTACACCATTGTTTACATTTGTCACGTGACATTACACCATTGGACAGTTTAAAAAAAGAAATCCAAATATTTGTTAACATTGGTAATGTCAACCATGGTGTAATAAAAAAATGTACAAATAACATAATCATATGCCCAATTGCACATGTAATCTTAAAAAAGTACAGTTTTTCCTAGTACTCGATTCAAATTTTAATTCACAACTATTACCCATTTATAATTTACTCATTTTGTAAAATTATTTACTATTCCACCAAGAACATATATAGATATAACAAAAAAAAGTTGCCACATCCTGCAGAGGAAGTCTATTCCTCATACAATGTCTGACCGATATTTTGTTGAATTAACATTTATTTACGAACATTCTGTATAACATTACAGCACTTCATGAAACAAAATTTAACAAACTATATATTCAAGCATTACTATATCCTTATAACTTACATTCGATATATTATTGTTAGAGTTACATTCAAATATATGGTTGTAAGCTTTTGCTGTAGTCGATCTCAAGCTAATAGCTCGGGATCTCAAAACCATATGTTCTACATTCCTGTGATTGGCTATATAGCTCCAGCTTACGCTAAGCCAAACTATCGCTCAACTTAATCGCCTTCATAATGAAGGACAAGCAAGTACAATGCAGATTGCTAGTTCCTGCTACTCCGGGAAGTAAAACAGTTACAATTTTGAACTATTTCTAGACGAATACACAAAATAACAATTACTTGGAAACAATCTTAAGATGAAAATATGCAATTACCTCGGGATTATGGGCAAATATATTCAGGAAAATTCACCTTGCCAAGATAAACAAGTTTCATTTCCTCTCTCCAAATCTGTAGTGACGCAGGTCAAAATTTAGAGTAAAGTTTTCTCGAGGAGAGAAAGGTAGCGGATGCAATACACAATTCAAGTACATACCATATCACGAAATTCCAGCCGAATATGAGGGACATTTGTCTTGCGAATGNGGGATTATGGGCAAATATATTCAGGAAAATTCACCTTGCCAAGATAAACAAGTTTCATTTCCTCTCTCCAAATCTGTAGTGACGCAGGTCAAAATTTGGAGTTTAGTTTTCTCGAGGAGAGAAAGGTAGCGGATGCAATACACAATTCAAGTACGTACCATATCACGAAATTCCAGCCGAATATGAGGGACATTTGTCTTGCGAATGTCATTTCCATCTGGGCCTCTGTTGAAGTACTCCTTGCCAATCCAGTGCGCCTGAGATAAGAAATTCAAGTCTTAAGCAAAAAACTAAGGAACTAAAAGTTGAGGTCACCAAAATATGGGAAATTTCCAGAAATGCCATATACCTTCAAAGCATGTGAAAAACCAGACTGATACACTGAATTACGGGCAATCTCACATAAATCACACGAACTCAACTTCCATACCTGTAAGAAAAAAACGACAAGGGACCTGTTAGAATTTTATCAATCAAAACCATACAATGTGCAGAGCACTAGAATAGGAGTACTCACAGAAGCAGCAATACTGTACTCTTCCACCAGGGGTTCTTTAGTTAAGTGGATTTGTAATGGATCATCAGTCGAGAGGGAAACGTTGAGACCTCTCAGGAAAAACAGTGGAAATGGATTCCGATGGTAGTCTAAGAATAAAGAGTTGTTGCTCAAAGGAGACATAGCCAGACCAATCTGATGATTAATCCGTCATTCTAGACCATTAGAAACAGTCATATGATCAAGTGTATTTACTTATTTCTACTTTTTTCATCCCCTTACCTGAGCTAGGTAGTACAGATATTGAAGTACGGGAGATTTTCTCAAATTGATCCCATGTGCAATATTGTGAGCAGTGAGAAATGTTGCGGCAAGGTGGTCGATGTCACCAGCCTGATCACATTAATATGTTAGTGATGTATACAATCTACTCGGATAGTTGAAAATTAAAATAATACAGAATGAAGCTTAGACTGGTTACCTCTCCAGAATGTGGCCGGAACTTAATAGTCGTCATGCCCTTTGACTCGCGAAGCTGAGATGTCCCAGTCACAAGTTAAACTCCAAGGAATTTAGAACAGAACACAAGAAGTTAAAAATTAATAGTCAAGCGAACAATGTAGAAAAAAAGCTTTTTAAGTGCAAACTAAACAATGAATGAACTACGAATCTTTTCTTCATTTTCCAGGATGGCATTTGAGCTAGCATTGAGTGAAAGAAAAATAACAATAAAATTATGATGTGCACCTTGTTCAGGGTATAGAGATTAGCATAACAATAGTACAAGTAGTAAGAAAATGCAGGATTGAAAATATTGGTCCACTCTGCTGGTGTAGGCATGTGTTTTGTTGGCCGTCTTTCAGGCTTACTTTCATCATCAACTAGATCCAACCCAACAACCTGTTAGAACAAAGATAATGGTACTTTAAGAGTGAAAAAAAAAATCCCAAGGGTGAAGATTTAGAAAAGGAAAAACAGATGAAGAAAGTTCTCAGACATTCAGAACACCCACAAGATTACCAATAATAAATGAACCAACAGCAAAGACAAAAAAGAATTGAAACAAAATGCATGGCCTCATGGAGAACTTGGCCATCGGGCTCGAGTAATTGCACTAGTGGCATTTTGGTTGAGGTTCAGTAGAACTGTTTATGAATGGAACTTTCCTTAGAGAACAACAGATATTATTTTAAGATGGATAACTTAGAATGAATTGCATAAAAATAATTATATGAGATAGGAGCAGACAAACCTGTTTTAAGATAGCATGTAGCTGGGGATGTGAATCTGGATCAACGGTGACCTCGAACAAAGGTAGAAAGATATTGTCGAGAATGTTCTGGAAAGAAGTCACAATTCCCATCTCCTTGTACACATTGTAGAGTCTAGGAAGCTAGATGGTAGAAGTTTCAGAATGAGAATGAAAACATCTGAATTTTCTGATTTGTAAATAAATTATATTGCACATGAAACCAGCATACAAGAAATGAAAAGGGGAACAGAAATGAAAGAAAGTATAGCAAAATTTTGAAGTTAGGAAAAGATTTTAACTCGTAACCACAATAATAATTCTGTTTCAATTGTATCAATTCGTAATTCCCAAGAAAAATTAGAAAATGATTTATCGAATTAGAAAGATCTTCATGGTGATGATTTCAGACTTTCAGTTTGAACTCCTAAAATATGGCAGCCTTCATATTCTGATGTAGCCACAATCGCCTATGTTCAATATAACAAATGACGTTGCAACTCCAAATGGGGCAAAATGCTCAGGTATTCAAATAAGCATCCATAGAAATTTCAGACTGCTGACTATTTCAATCGTAACAAAATAAATCCAATCACTTCTTATCTAGAAAACATATAATCCATATTTTTTATTAAATTAAATTTCCAAGTTTTTCCAGGCCTGCCGCTAAATATTATCACCATAACTCTAATATGTAGATGATTTTTTGAAGCTGCTCATATCTATGGGATTTACAACTACTATATCATAGGACGAGAGAGATCCAGTAGTCACCTGAATTAACCAGACAACGTTCTCACTGTACAAGTCATTATTTATTATCCAACTTGCCAGCTGGTCCCACTCACTCATTTTTCTGCCATATATTGATATTCGATACTCGGCCATCTGTATTAGAGCGACACAACATCTTATAAACAAAAATTTGAATATTTTTAAACGTGTATTGATAACCATATGACAAGTGTTTACCCTGAAACGGATAAATAATCAACTGTATACATTGAACATGAAAATACACATTTCAGAAACAGAGAGAGATTCAAATTTTACTGTACACTGACAATTCATTAGTCATGCTAGCATTATCTGACATTTTCAGCAAAATGTATTTCTGAATACCACCATAATGGTTATATCCTTAAAGCATGCATGATATCATCCCCAGCAAACATTGGATATAAACTGAAACGAGATATCAATGAAAGCAAGCAGTTCAGGAAACAGAGCCATGCAGCAAGGAAAATAGCAAGAACATAGGAGAAGCATAGCTCACATTAACAAGTAACTTCCTCTACAGACATACCTTCATTCTAAGCATACCCAAACCAAGGAAATAGCACTCCCTTCTATCCCATTCCCCAACTCGCCCACAAAAAGAACTAAAATGAAACTTGGTTTCATAAAAATTAAATCAACCAATATCAAGTACATTTACTGATATTAACAGCATAGGGGAAACTCACTTGATATTTACTAGCTTCCAGATCAGAAAAAACTTGCTTAGTGAGTTCACCAAGGAAACGACCTGTTGGAAACATCATAAGTTGTATTGGATATCCAAGCTCAAAAACAGAAACCTAGGGTCGGTACCAGAATCCAAGGCCCAGTTAATAAATCTATCAACAATTCTAATTTCTATGAAGTATAAATTATTGGTTATTACTTAAATATAGGTTCACATCCAGTTGGATACTATTATTTTACACATTTTTTATTTCAATGGCAAGAAAGACTGCATAATTGGATCCTGGCATATAGACCCACAAGTTAAAGCTTCTTTCAGAGGACCGGAACTTTCACCATCTAACCTGTAGAAAAGAAAAAGCAATAGAACATACCCTGTATAAGATTATCCTGCTTCAGAAAGATCTCTCTCAGCCTACTCTGACCACAGGGATTATACTTCAAATTAAATTTGTCAAAACGATGAAAGGTGCTCTTGTCAGCATGAACGTCTAATAGGTCAACATTCAGGTCATCCCTGTTCAATTTTATGTGAAACAAATTCAAGTTAGCAAAAGTAAGAAAAAATCAGCACTTGGCATGATGATGAGGAAGAGGATAATGACAACAATGATAAGAAGAATAAAATTGTGCAAAATGACAATTTGTTGCTGGGTCCCAATTTTACAATCAATGTAAACAACATCATTACCCTGTTAAGTCAAGGCTCTCAAAGACCTCTTTCAAGGTCAGATAAGTCCCATCTCGGAAAATAACAACCTGAAAATAATTAGATAAAGCTTGAGATTTTCATTAGAATAAAGTAGATTTTGTTATATACAAGTCCTGCATTAATATTTGACTATATGTCTTTTTTAATATTTAAAAAAAAAATTATCTTTAATCAGTACCATCTCAAGTAGAACATGATTTACTTCACCAAATTAGCGGAATAGAAGATGAAATGCTAAAGGGTATTTAGGAATAAATCAAGCAAAGAATTACCTCATCAGGCTCCTTCCTCAACTTTGATTTTATAAACCTTAGAAGATGTTTCTGATTCATGCAAGCTGAGTGATGAACATGAGTATCGACTTTCCTCACATTATAGAAATCACGATGTGGTGCACTCTTTTGAGCCAGGAATTCTTTATCCGCATTAAGCATTAAATGAAGTTGGAATTTCTGGATGCCAAATTCATGTTCAGTCTTCATTAACAATGTAATGATAGATTAATATCAAAAGCTTATTTTTGCTACTAAGAGGAAGTATCAACCTGTTCTAGAAGAACTAGCCTACGGTGACACAATGTTCGGATATTCCCAGCAGCTATGACTTTGAGGATATAATGCAGGTCAGTGAAAAAGGTTGTGGCATTGGCAACGGGGTAAAGTTTCTCTTTTGCTGCAGGTAAAATTGAATTTTTAAAAAGAAAAAAAAAAGGACGTTTTCCAAAGAGAACTAATTATGAAAAATAAATTAGATGCTTTTGCATCTTCTTACAATCTTTATTTGCATAGACATGAACAACTCCATCTTCCATCTGGAAATAGTGCTGCAGGAAATTGAAACGCAATTCATAGGAAATTTTCAAATCAACAAGGGACTTCAACAAGTTTAAAAAGGAATGACAATTTAGAAAAGACACATGCAAGCATAGAAGAAATAAAATATAGTAATAAATTTATTCAGACTTACATCAGATTTCCCCTCTGGAGTATAATCAAAGGGGCATAGGTTTGGTTTTGGTGTACTCGGGTCAGTTATAATTTCCTTCTCCCATGGAGCAACAGCTTCCCTGAATACATAACTTTTTCGAAATTCAAGGCAATCTTGAAGATTCAGGTAGACTTCCACCTCATCAGCAGAAGGCGTCTCTAGCAACAGTCACAAGAAAAAATCAAAATTATAGACAATTTTACTTTTTGGCCAAATTCATCACTCATAAATGTATACAAGCTGAAAGAAACATGCAAAGTTTATTTTTATGGTAGAAATATAATAGTCATAACACTCTCCAAGGAAATAAAAGAAGAATACAAATATTTCAAAAAATATAAGCAGAGTAACTAACCAACACGATAAAGTATTTAGATTTTAGAACAACAATTGTATATCACAAATCGTCAAAATGTCAGAGTATTGACCAACAATATGATCAATTTTTTGCATGTAATGGGTTTGACAAAAGAACGAAAAAGAATAAGAAAGCCAATAGAGGAAAAAAGAAAGAAAGAACGAAAAGCCAAGATATTAAGAAATATGGACAGCACCACAAAAAGACTATACAGCATGTCAGCATTTTTCTCTATAATTCAAATGAGAAGCAGCATCAAGTGAAGCGTCGCATTAAAGGTTAATTTAACAGCTGATGAAACATTTCACTTCAAGCAATGTCTTTGCATACTTAAGGATAAATTGATAAGTCAGCCTTATCCAAGTATGCAGTTTAAAAACCAGCCACAGAACTTTAGTGCAGACCATTTTGCTAAATACTAAAAATGGAAATTGAAGTGCGTCAAAGGGAGGAAAAGAACAATACCTGCAGGGGAAATTCTCAATCGAACAAAAGTCTCATGCTCTGGTTCTTTCCTAAGAATATCAGCAGCTACTGGATCAGGTTGAACGCCATGCAGGTCACCAGTTACACTATGTGAGCGAATCATACTTGATGTAACTGCTACCGGCATTTGTTCTCCATTTTTATTTACGTTATCTGGTACATTCTGAAACATGCTTTCACATTAAGGGGTTCATTGAGGTGAGATTTATTGAATGCCGAAATATTCCCAAAATTATGGACGAGAAATGGCAAGTTGTGTGAAGAGTAACCAACATGTTCAAGTATGCATATCTTTTTATGCATGTCTAGTGACAACTCACCGCATTTCCATTAGAATGAAGATATGTAGCATCCAGCTTAGAACCGTCAGTCAGGTTATCTTCGTCATCTGATTCTTCTACACTTTCAAACGCACTAGCACTAGCAACTGGGGATCTAGGTGAAGTGGTTCGAACAAGATGTCTAGCTCTCATGGGTGAATTCACGCTACCAGATTTTCCTGAAATGGAAAAGAAAGTTACTGCAACTGAACAAAATTAAACCCCCGCCTCAAGATCTTGCCTTTTCTTTACTCGACTCGCTCCCTACTCAACTCAGGTTGATTTTGAAGGGAGACTCAAAATGGAGAAAGGATAATAAAACAATTAGTAGAGTCTCTGCAGTCTGATCTTCTGGCACCAGCGATGTGCTGTTAACCAAAAACTACCTAGCAATACACCGTATACATGCAAAGGTCTATAAGAACAAGCATTTCCTTCAGAAAAGATCAAGGTGCACTGTAAAGAACACTAAATAAACCTTGCAGCGGGGTACTTCAGTGAGAACGGAGAGCTAACAGTGCAAAAGATTTTTGGAACACAAATTCCCCTTCTCAGTTTCCTCTCTCTTCTTTTATGGTGTGCTGATCCACTAAGCGAAAGATACAGTGTGGTTCCAGGCTTCCAGCACAAAAATACACGACGCATGCAAAGCAGAAGTTTGTGCCAGGAACACGGGGGTCCATAAAAAGTGAATACTGTCATCAACAACCTCATATGAGGACACGTAAAGGTCATATAAGGAGTTTTAGCAGGTTTTAGTGAAGAAATTTGTTTCCGTTTCTCTGAAATGGTGGGAGGTCCAAAGGAAATGGACTAGTTTTATTTGGCAAAACTTGTCTGGCTTTAGGCAAATGATTAACTGCTTCAAAGAGAAAGTAGTTATATATACATATAGGCTAATTATGGTTCCTAAATCAAAGACCTACTTTATGGAGCAAGAGCATAGTGTTATTTTAATTACATATAAAAGATTATTGTTTTGAAGAACCTGCCCATTTATGATACAAATTGTCATATACTACAATAAATAAGCTTATTAGCCTCTGAGTTAATGCACACCGACTTAGGAAAATGGAAGCCTTTTCTTTTAACTGTCAACTTCTACTTTACGTTATAAATAACTGCAGTCATTCTTGAGAAAGAGTTGGAGAAACTCTTTCTTGGATCCAAATATGTATTCAGTGGAATGGAATGCAACAGTCAATACCTACAAGCTACAATAAAATTGCCAGGCACAGCAAACTGGATTCACTTTTATGTCTAGCCGTCAACCCAGGTGATTTAAATTTATTGTGCATCACATAAATTAGGTATCAATATGGCATTACCCATTTGAAGGCCAATCCTTTCCCTTTTTTCTGCATGGATGTGAAAGAAACACAGTAAACTTTTCAGCAGTCTCCCCTCAAACATAGAATAAGTTAATGGTAATTAATCCTCATGAAACAATGGAGCAAATAATAATCTTGTAGCAATCGTTTCAGAAAGGACTGAATGGCCAAATAACAGCTTTCCACCATTTTGTGCAACTCCTTGAGAAACAAGGTTTGTTCAAGGTGAAATGCCAGTAGTCATTATGATCAAAAATGGCTTCTGGAAAATTGGCGAATGAGTGATTGGAGAGGCACATGACTCGCAAGTTCGGCAAAAAAACCAATCATTATTTAATAATATTGAGAATTCAAAATAGCCAAAAGTAACTTGTTTTTCATACACAACATTTAACTGTAACATGTGTACTCCAAACACTCAGTACAATTTAAAATAGCTCACAACTTGCACTCTTTTACCACCACTCCACAAATTGATTCCTGTGCTTGATACCACATGGCGAATATGGAACTCACAGATCCAATTAGTCCAAAAAAGTAATGCATTTATTTAAGACTAATAAAGTTTTATAATGCATTTATTTATGCTCAATCAAATTGTGCTTCAACTATGTTATAAATTTCCCAAATATAAATAATTGATTTTATTAGTCCGGCCAGCAGTCGAAGTCCGACAATTGCATACCTTCGGGGAGCGTGTGCAGCCTCGGCAACCCGGCCGGAATAGAATCCACATGGAGCGGACCATTCCTCTTCTCCTCAACCTCGCCTCCACCGGAAATCGTTCTCACATCCGGCAAAGAGGCCGACGTCCGGCCATAGTATCCATTATTTCCTTTTCTCCGTCCATGGCTCCGCCGCGATGGATACTTCTTCAAATGCTGCGGCGAGTCACCGCCGTCCACCGCATCCTCCCTGTCCCTCTCTACCGCCTTGGCAAACTCCAGCAACTGGTCCAGAGTTTTCCGGTGCATATAGTACGCTGACACCGCCACGAACGACGCTCCAAACAGCGCCGCCATCGCTAGGTGAAGCGAGTAAGCATCCATATCTTTCTCTCTCGATATACAGCACTGTATATAAAGTTATATATGTATATGTGTAAGTCTTTATAGCTCAAAACCCCTACCGAACAGTGTAGAAAGAGAGAGAGAGATTTTGGTTTTGGAGAGAAGTGCAAGTAAGAGGAAGGCGTGGGTATTTATAGAGAGTAGAGTGAAAGAAAGCATAAATTACAACTAACTTGAAGTATTCGAAGTTGATCGTGTAGAGTTACTTACACTGTTACACAATTCGAAGTATAAATATCGTGGAGAAAACGCTCCGTTTCGGGACATTCGGGTAAAAAAGCGGTCAACTATTTTTGTTGATCGTTATAGCGCGCTATTGGTAAAAAAGCGGTCAACTGTTTTTGTTGACCGCTATAGCACGCTATAGCGCACTTAAGCGTGTCTTATCCTCTCTTTTTTTTCCATAAATTTTTTTATATAAAAATATATTTAATATTTTAAAAATAATTAAAATAATATTAAAAATACGAAACGCATTATGACGCTTATTCTTCGCATTGACACGCTTAATCTTGTAATTCTTGATTCTCGGCATCGACGCTACGCTACGCTTTACGCTTTTTAGAACATTGAGAAAT
>CAIGRQ010041256.1:0-11387 GCA_903798375.1 Fraxinus sp. D2006-0159
AAGTAAATGACAGTGTGATACTTTTAACAAAAATTCCAAAAAGTGATAAACATTCAAAAAGTGACAAAACACTAATTAAAACCTTAGAATTAGTTTAATAAAGTGAAAACTAAAAAAAGTGACGAGACACCAATCAAACCTTGGAATCAATTCAATAAACAAAATATTTGCATCTATGTCATTGCCAGACCTCAAAATCATCTAACTTTCCCATTCTCTTCAATTATACCATTTCGATTTTTTATAAAACCATTTTTTTTTGCTTCAACTACAATCAATTCAATCAACAATTTGCTTTCCACAAATAATATGCAAATCAAACCTTTTAAACTATCAGAAGTTTGACAATGTAAAAACAGAAAATTCCTAGCTAGACATTTCATCAAATGGAAAAGAAGCATCCCACAAACCAACTTCAATCTTCAGAGACAGCGCAACAGTTAATGGAATACAGAAAAACATAAATTATATGCTTGGAATTCACTCCATTAATACAAAAGATTTTGTCTGATCTTCAGAAGTCCAAGTCAACCATTACATTTAAATGAGAAAATATCCATCTCTCACGCTGCTATTTGAAATTATTGTGGCTGGATTATAGTCATGGACACATCATTCTTGATCCCCAAATGAGCAACAGAAACCACAAATCTCTTATACAACTGTGGAGTCCAACACAAGCCGTGGCCACTTCAACATCCGATCCGGCTCGTCTATCAGCGTATTCTACAGTTGGTGGTGGCGCACAACGATCGTCATACTTCTCCTATTAAAAGCCAACGACGAACGTGACTGGTTTCACAGTCATTTTCCATAGATCAAGGTCGATGTGTGTTATTCTTGAGGAAGAGGAGAGATGAATACAAAAAAGGGAGGGGAAAGTGGGAAAAGAGAGGAGAGATGAATAGGATTTGGGGAGATTTTGAGTTTGGGAGATTTGGGTGATTGNATCGTCATACTTCTCCTATTAAAAGCCAACGACGGACGTGACTGGTTTCACAGTCATTTTCCATAGATCAAGGCCGATGTGTATTATTCTTGAGGAAGAGGAGAGATGAATACAGAAAAGAGAGGGGAAAGTGGGAAAAGAGAGGAGAGATGAATAGGATTTTGGGAGATTTTGGGTTTGAGAAATTTGGGTGATTGCAGACGAGGAAGGTAGGTGGGTTTGGGGATTTTGGGTTTTGTTACAAAGACCGTAATTAATACGGTTTGTGATGATTAATTAGTTAATTAGGGTATTTTTCTAATTAGTCCTATTTTGACCGTATGAGACCTAATTTTTCCTATTTAAAATTGAAAATATAGTTGTCATTGGATCTCACTCGTATAATAAAAGTCAACAATAACGGCTAATTTTTCAATTTTAATATCTACCAAACGGGCTTTATTATAATAATAATTACATAATTAATTAGTAAAATTGATATAAAATATTTATTTGGTATAATAGATTAATATATTTAAATATAATACAGTAGCTATATTGTCTTAAAATAATGCAATTCAAGAATTAATGAAATAGAAGCATAAATAAATTTAAGTACGTGACATAATCATACAGAAATTCTATTTGATGAGTTATCAAATCGTGGTACATCTAAAGGATATGAATAGATCATGGTTGAACAATCTGAAAAATTCACTTATCAATATGCTTATTTATCCACAATCAAGTTTATTTTAATATAAATAATTATGTTTACTGTTTGAAGTAACAACACTTTTGTTTGAGTATAAGCCTTGTTTCGTTTGTATTTTGTCTCAAATTTTCAATCACGTATTTATTGACTTTTATCAAAATATTTTAGCTAAACCAAACAGGTCCTAAATGTTCGAACCAGAGGTGCCACGCTAATGTTTTGACGTAGTTGGAACCCGACCTCATCATGGATGTTGGTTGTGAATTAGTAAAATGTCAATTGATGCCCAAAAACTTGATCGGGTCGCCTCAATTGAACTTCACATATCAAGGTCGACACATATACATCGAGGATTATAAGGTCTAGCATCCGCTTCATTCTTTTTGGCTGGGTTGACTTCATCAGTGCCCTTGGCTAGGTTCATTTTTGGGCTTAGTAGTCCTTTTGATATATATATATATACACACATCAACGTGCTTAGTTTTATATTAAACATCGTGCTTAGATGACACACTACATTAGTTGGTAGTTTTTCGTGACAACTACTATCCGTGCAAAAAAGGTGCAACATGCTATCGGTGTAAATACACAAATCTTATATTCAGTTATTGGTATTTAATATAGTATAAATATTCATGTAAACTAGGCAAACTAAATAGTAAACATCCCTAAAGGAGCCTTGTCGCTAGTTTGACAAAGATTCAATTTCCCTTTTTATGTTCACCAATACCAAGTAATCGATGAGAAGATACGGAAACATTTTTCTTGAGGTAATTAATTATGATTTAGGAAGATTTTATAGTTTATGATGAGTCGTTTGAGAATTTAAAGGAAAGTATTGATCAAAATCTAGATTTTCAAATAGGAATATATCCTATAAGTTTTTTATTATAAAAGTTGGGTAATTTAAGTAGTTAAAATTATATAAAATGTTGTGGTAACATTGGTCTTACTCGGACAATGGTTGTACCTCTAACATAGGTAATAAGAGGGATTAAACATGATCCTAAAACATATTAAACATGATCCTAAAACATATTAAACATGATCCTAAAACATATATTCTATGGGGGAAGTATAATAAATAGAAGTAAACACTACCTCTTGCAGATGAAGAAACTCTACTGCAAATCGCAACAAGATGAAGAAACGGCATTATAGTCGCCAATTCAATTCACCCAAATTTTTCTTTCACCTATTTTCTACCATCGAGACAGAGAAAATTGGGATAGTTCTTTTGCTCGAGCCCCATTTTTAGACAGTGGTTTGACCCCATTACAACTATACAATTATCAATAAAATAATATTATATGTAAATTCAAAAAAATTCCTTACTTTTTAATCATACATTCTCCTCATATCACAATTGTAAAATACATTTTTTGCAAAAAATCGGAGGCTCAAACAAGCATTGGTACGAAAAACTATTGATTGCATGAAAGAGAGAAGATATTGCGGTGATAGAAAGTCAAACAGTCGCGTGAAAGGAAAGTAGAAATTGTTGTAGAGGAGATTTTTTGATAATGGGAAAGAGGTAACATTGAAAGTTCATTTATAAGCAAATTAATCGTAACTATAATTTACTTTTAAGCTCACTCAAACGATAGTTTATGCAGGATTCACCTACTCGGCACTATAGGAAAGCGTTGTGGAGTTACGAATCTGAGAGAAATTTCAATCATGAGATCTCTCAAACCTTATGAAGATGTACATAGACGGTGTAAATGAAATTTCACTTTAATTCCTTCAAGAAAACATTGATTTCAAATTAATAATTTTTTTTGGATTCAAATAGTAATAATTTATTTTTTCTTCTATGTTCTGGTGTGTGAGTTTTGCTGCATATGGTCCTAGAAGAAGCAGATTATTTGTGGATGGCTTATAATCTAATTGCCGAGGGTGATACCTCTTAACTGTCCTGTCAGGTACCTTTTAGTTTCAAATTTAGATTTTTCCTTTTAATGGTTGTATGCATTGATTTCTTCCATGTCTTTGCTATTTTTATTTGGGAAGTATATAGCTTTGCTTAAATCATTGCATACATTTTTATGTTGTATTGAAAACACTTCGAAATTGGACAAAGGGTCTATTAGCACCGATTGTTGTATTCCATATGGGGAATTTCTGGCTAAATTTCGACTTCTTATAACAAATTTAGCGAATTTCTTGTAAGAATCGTCGTGTTGTTGTTGTAATACTTTTTATGTAATATTGTTTTTGTTAATTCGTCCTATAACAACTTGTTTCTTTATTGGAGTCCAAATCTTTGTATTTGTATTACAAACAAAATGTGTAGGAAAATCCCAATACAACAATGTTCGAGCAAACTTGTTTACTTCATTCATTCGAAAAAAATTTGTCAACATTGTTCTCCTCATTTTCATTGTCAATAACTGTAGATAAATCATCATTCTCATTGTATGTTACTTGTTGGTGATTTTTAATATGAAACTGTAAAGAATAAACAGTATGACAAATTTCTGACAAATTGAAAGAAAAAAAATCCTTCACATAACTTTAGGTGGAGATATCCATCTAGTATATTGGTAAGCAGAGATTTCGTCAATTTCTTTCTTGTTTCATTTGTGTCAATTAAGAAATTAATACGATCATATCATTTGTATACATATTTATACAATTATTTTACAGTTTTGATAGAAGAACATATTTCAACATTGATGTGACAGTCAAATTTTGCACTTAAATAAGGATTATATGATAAAATCCATTGATTTTTTAACATTTGATCTCTAACTTTGACAGAAATGTCATTATCNAGAAATTAATACGATCATATCATTTGTATACATATTTATACAATTATTTTACAGTTTTGATAGAAGAACATATTTCAACATTGATGTGACAGTCAAATTTTGCACTTAAATAAGGATTATATGATAAAATCCATTGATTTTTTAACATTTGATCTCTAACTTTGACAGAAATGTCATTATCACGATGCTCATACAATGGGTATGAGTTAAGACCGAATATAGTAGTGTTACAATAATCTCTAGGTTATTTATTTTTACAACTTCCATTTTTGTCTCCATACATACATTATTTGGATTTAGATTTTTACAAGGATCGTGTATATTGTGTTTAACAATAACAAAATGAAGATGATAGCATTTTTTTTGTCAAGAATTTCATAGGACACTATCTTATCAACGTCTTCAGGATGAGAAATTTTGTGGACACCATTGAAAATTAACAATAGATATGCATGAGAAATTCCTCTTTTTTGAAACTCAATCATATATATATATGCAATAACAATGTCTAAAACATTTTTCTTGTATAAATCATTTTTAACTCTTCTAATTTTGCTCTAAATATTTTTGCAATTAGATCTGATCAATTTTGAACTTCGTTATTATGTCTTAGTTCTTGTCTAATCTCTCACCAATTTGAATTACATGTTATAGTTAAAAATATATATGATTTTTCATAATGTTGTACAATAGTCATTTCATATATGTATCTCATTAACATATCTCTAGGTCCACATGTAAAGGATTGTAGTAAAATAAATTTTCTTCCATCTTGTACCCTCTTGTTTTTTCCATTTTTAACACTATCTGCAATGCCTTGATAAAATTCAGCACGAATTTGTTTCTGATTATTACGAAACTAGTTTAATCTAATAGTTTCAATCTTAACATACATATTTACAATATATTGTTCAAACAGTCTACAACTATGAAGCAATATAGACTTACCAGAAGGCATAATTTGTAACTTGTACGAATAGTATTCTCGTCAAGAAACCTGAGACTGTTTCTTAGTTCCATTGAGCACTATATGATGAAAAACCAATTTTAATATTCATTTATAATATTTAAATTGAAAAAGTTAGAAAATATACTAAAAGGTATATTCGCAAACCTTGATCTTCTTTTTCGATAATTTGAGATGCAGAATTAATTGTGCTAGGAAAAGCATCAAAATTGGGCAAATTTTGCGTCTGACTTTTGCATCTATCAATGCCTTCAAGCCAACTAGATTCTCCATATGGAAAAACCAAAGGATATTGCAAAGGATCATAACAATCATAATAATAATGAACCTTATGTGAATCACCAGAATGCCCGTATATAGTAATATCATGAATGTGAGCTTTTGCATTTCCATCATCTTCAATCCATACAGCAGCTACTTGAGACGTCGTAGGAGTATTGAAGACTCTTTGATCAGTCATGTGTCACATCTTATATGTATTTGATAGTTATGCAAGTTAGTTATATTACTTAAAGATCTAAAAAATCTATTGTATGGATTTATTTTCAGGATTTCAATTAAAATCATTAAAGTAGATTCAATAAAAACAAGGCAAAGTAAAATTTAATTTTGCTTTATAATATTGATATTAATATCCAAAAAATAATCAGGGAATATATGAAAGTATATATATTTATATTGTAAAACCTTGATCTTCTTTTTCGATAATTTGAGATGCAGAATTAATTGTGCTAGCAAAAACATCAAAATTGGGCAAATCTTGAGTCTAACTTTTGCATCTATCAATGCCCTCATGCCAACAGATTCCCTGTATGGAAAAAGTAAAGGATATTGCAAATGATCATAACAACTATAATAATAATAAACCTTATGTGAATCACCAGAATGCTTGTATATAGTAATATACAAATGTGAGCATTTTCATTTCCATCATCTTCAGTCCATACAGCAGCTACTTGAGACGTCGTAGGAGTATCTAAGACTCTTTGATCAAGTATTGGGTCACATCTTATATGTATTTGATAGTTGTGCAAGTTAGTCATATCATTTAAAGACCTAAAAAATCTACTGTGTGGATTTATTTTCAGGATTACAATTAAAATCATTAAAGTACCTTCAATAAAGTTTTTTGAAATTTTCATACGATTTTATTGCCCCTGAACTCTAAATGTGTATGTACCTCTATATGCTTTAAAGAGTTCTTTGTCATACTTTACACCAAATAAAGTGAATGCAAAGTGGTTATTATATCCCCTTGCAATTTTCTTAAATTCCATACATTTAGGTTATGTAGAAGTAAATAAGTTGAATAATTCAGTTGGTGAATCAGACATGTAAAGCTTAACTTTTCCATCATAGCAACAAAAGCCTTTACTTTCTTTAAAAAAAAAATTGTGCACTACAATGTTCACAATAGTTACATGTCGGTAATACATATGTAGTAATTAGTACATTCAATAGGGTAAAACTTCCTTGTAATTCAAAATTAGAAATATTGATCGTTGCTTCATTTGAAGTAGAGTTTCAGAATGATGATGTATTGTAGATTTATGCACATGGGCAACACCTAAATTATTATTTCCAGGGTCAACTATCATTTTGCTATGATCAAGGCACACAGTTCTAACTCGATTTCGCCGACCCTATATCTTTGATTTTGTTTTTTGGCAAATGAAGGCATTGTATGACTCATTTGTACTTTGAAAAATAGTTTCAGGGTTATGAACATTAGGCTTTCCATCAACGGACGTTTTTTAATTATCTATCAAAACATAAGATAAATTATCAAATAGTTGGAGCCCAAAGTAAACAATATACGAACTAAAAAGAAAGGAAAAAACCATTTACACATAAGAACGAGAGAAATTATCTATTCCACTATATACTAAGCTTCCTACTATATAGTAAGCTTATGTTTGGCTGACTAATATCCTAACATAAAACTAATAAGCATCACAAGAAGATTAATCAAAATACAAGATATTACCCAAAAACTAATTTTCATTTTCATGTCTAAAATAAGTCTCATAGATCGGGTAGGATGACTACGAGCTTTTCAGGAAAGCAATATCTCTATTCGTCGTCCAACGTTGAAAACTTGTATGTTGGTGGTTCTGTTAAATCCATAATTTTTAATTATTTGCATTTTGTTAAAACTAATTGGGAGAGTAAGAAGGTTAAACGAGTGAAAAAAGCTAATGAATTGAATATATTATTTAACAGAAAAGGAAAAAAAGGGCTGGGAGACACGGTGCGATGTTCTCCGTGCTGTGTGGAGTGTCTTCGCCGTGTCTCCGCTTCTCCATGGAGACACACCGTGTTTCAGGCGAAGACACAGGGATCATGTCTCCTTACAACACGGCGTGTCCAAAAATGGAGACACGGTGTCTCGTGCGAACACACAGAGTGTCCGTGTCTTTGTGTCTCAACAGAGACACACCATGTCTCAGACACAGACATGGTGTTACAGAGTGTCCGTGTCTTTGTGTCTCAACAGAGACACAACATGTCTCAGACACAGACATGGTGTTTTTGTCTCTCCGTGGAGCCAAGGAGACACACCGTGTCTCAGGCAGAGACACGAAGTCTCTATGTCTCCGCGATGTGCGGAGACACGACCCCGTGTCTTCGCGTGTCTGGAAATGGAGACACCGTGTCTCCGTGCTGTGCGAAGACATGCCCGGCGACCCATCGTGTCTTAGGCCGAGACACGAACTCCGTGATGTGCAGAGACGATGTAGATTGTATGTCTGCAAAAAAATAAATAAATAAATATCTTAGTTTTTGGCCTAAAATTCTACTTAATTATAATAATTTAATTCAAAAACATTAGAATCCATACATACACAAAAATCAGAATTCTACAATAATAATTTTCAACAAACATGCATTTCACATAAAATTTCCCATGTCTCCGTCAAACAATATGGTTTGAATTTTTATTCTGAAGAAGGGAAAAAGGCAACACAATTGTATATAAGGATGCAAAAGTAGCATAAAGAAATTACAGCAAAATGAATTAAACTTAAAAAATTTATAAAGTCTTTGTAAATTTCAAAAAACTTAAAAAAAATTGTTGTACAAACATTTTCAAGGATTTCTCTGTCTTTCTCTCTAAAAGAAGTTGAAGAAGAATGTATGTACTCTGTTTGAATTTTTGGGCACACTTTTGCTTTTGTTTGTAATGGAGAAGAAAGAAATTGATGAATAATATGTTATTTCTGAAAATCATTAGAAATAGAAGAGTTGAGATAGGGAAAGTGAAAGTGAAAGTGAAGGAGGAGAAACAAGATATTTGTGAAATTGTTATTATTGAGAGTCGGTTCAATTAAAATTAAGAAGAAAGCAGTCAACAATTGTGGCTATAACTGTAGAAAAATCAGATCGCACAAAAGTGAAGTGTGAAAGCAAAGATGTGCAAATGAACAGTAAAACACACAATTCCTTCTTTTAATATAGTAGTGATATATATATTCTGAAGAGAAGGAAAAGACAACACAATTGTATCCAACCTAAAGAAAAAAGATGCAAAAGTAACATAAAGGAAATAACAGCAAAATGAATTCAACTTAAAAAACTTATAAAGTCTTTGTAAATTTCAAAAAATTTAAAAAAGAATTGCAGTGCAAACCTTTTCAAGGATTTCTTTGTCTCTCTCTAAAAAAAGTTGAAGAAGAAGGTATGTACTCTGTTTGAATTCTTGGACAAAATTTGCTTTTGTTTAGTTATGTCAACGAGTCGAGTCGAGCCCGCTCGGGTTTTTTAATTATTATTATTATTTTTAAAATCTACATTTTTTTTTTGTAAAATCTTACAAGTAGCTGCCTGCCTGGCTATAGAAAGCTACAAAGCTGTCTGCCAGCTAATTGTAGGTGTCTTTATTTTTATTTTTTAAATACGAGCTGGACACGGGGCCGGTCCAAGCTCGGCCCGAGCCTCGCACTGAGCCCAAGCCCCTGCTCGGGCTTTTTCCGAGCTGTCCGAGCCGAAGAACTTTTTTGTCATCCCTACTTTTGTTTGTAATGGAGAAAAAAGAAATTGGCGAATAATATGTTATTTCTGGAAGTCAATAGAAATAGAAGAGTTGAGATATGAAAAGTGAAGGAGTAGAAATCAGATATTTGTGAAATTGTTATTATTGAGAGTCGGTTCAATTAAAATTAAGAAGAAAGCTAGTCAACAATTTTTGACTATCAGTGTAGACAAATCACATGATACAAAAATAAAGTGTGAAAGCGGGTGTACAAATGAAATAAAACACCTCATCTCCTCTTTTAACGTAGCAGTGATATATTCACAATTTTGGAATTTGGACCGTAATTACCAGCACAAAACCACGTGTCTAATGTTCTTGAAAGTTATAAACAAAATTCTGAGATCTGTATCTGTCAATGGGACAAATTTATTTTATTAATTAATAATTATACTTAATTATAGAGCTGAGAGCCAGCCATAACCCTACCTGTTTATTCCTTGATCCTTCATAGGATTTTCCGTCAACTTTTAAATTTTTTGTTATTAATTTATTAATCAAAATCAGATCCATTTTATGGCATATTTAATTTATATAAATAACTACTAAAATTCAATTAAATTTTCATTTTGAGGCGGATAGAAACTAAGGGTGTTGAGCGGGGTAGCGAGCCAAGCAACGATTTTCTCACAGCTCTCTCCAGTTGCCTCGTGAGCTTGCTCATTATTATGAATAACTATAATTTCACAAAAAATAAATACAAATTGCTCGTTGGCTCGACTTGCCCCCATCGAGCCACAATTTGATTGGGCGAGTCAAGCTCTATGACAGGGAAGCCCATTGGCTCCACTACCCCCCGTTTAACACCAATAATAGCAACTAATCATAAAATCATAACTGTTTTCTTCATTATTTTTGATAAATTGAGATAAATTATGAGAGAATATAAATTTTTATATTTGATTATAAATTAATTGGCCAAAGTGGCCCCTCACTATAATTAGTCAAATAATCAATTCTTTTCTTTTTCAAAGTAAGAATAATAATAAAAAAAAATACCTGAAATTTGGACTCCAAGCAGACTAGGATATGTGTACTCAATGTAGGATTAATATCAAGACATTGAATTTTCGCCCGTCACTTAAATCTTGACTAATAAAGGATGCATTTTTTGGTAATAATAAGAATTTCTTTCTATTTTTATTTTTTACTCTTTATAATTAATCACTTAAACTCTTTGTACCATTCAACGTTTATACAATGGTTTTGAAATTTTGGAGGCCTTTGATCATCTTTAGTCAAAGTTATACCGCCTATAGTTAGAGTTAGCCAGCCAACCAACCATGCAAATACGATAGGATTATAAGGGAGAGAATTTTGTTAAAATTTATCTGTTTGTACAGATTTTACTGTCCACTTTGTTGACAAAATCGGTGTTGGCAAAAAAAAAAAAATGATTTACTGCAAAAACTGTTTTTTTAAACAATTCAATGACAGAATGCACGTGACATTCTGTCAAGTAAGGTTTAATTTTTTCCGTACATCAAGCATGATTGATTTTGCTAAGGCATATTGTATGACAATGGACAAATGTGTTTTATCTCCTCTTTTCAATTTATCGAATAGAACAATTTTCATTGTACGTGCTTTTAATTTCATTCAATTCACCCAACAAATTTTAGGCCGCTTGCTACACAGTCCACGAAAGGTTTGTTGACATTGTTGTATGATCATACGTTGTTACATATCTTACGCGCATACTTATTAAAATAGTTAATACATTAATGCACGTCGGATAAATTGTGGTGCGATTCAGAGTATTTCCGTACATTGTTGAAATGGAATAATGTTGTGTATCACGACGACATTGGGTTGTTGACACTGTTGTATTAACATCGATACATATCTCACGTCAAAAATTATGAACGGTTCATAGTATTTATGTATGTCATTAAAATGGAATGATGTTACTTGTCAGCATAAAATGTGAAAATAATAGTACTTTTGAGTAGAGACAAGTATAATAC
>CAIGRQ010041266.1:0-11595 GCA_903798375.1 Fraxinus sp. D2006-0159
TTAATTGGATTGGTACTTGTTGAATGTTGTTTCTTTCTGTCTCGGATCCATGTATACTGGTCTTATTTAGTTAGCTTGATAGCAGACACTACCTTCCTGAGTAACACTAGTGAGCCTTAAATGGGTCGTATGTCAATAATGGAAGCCAGCTAGATCCCAAACCCACCATCAAGGTTGACTTTGATTTGTCAGTCAAAATTTTAACCAAATTTCGTCATGATCTCTAAGGTATTATGGACTAGACCAACCTACAAAAAAAATATTCTCGACACAATATTTACAATAAATTCCAGAGCACCAGCCCTCCAATTCTCCCTACAATCTAATATAATATGGACAGGTCAAACATTTCAATACAACACACACTGTGATCAGAGTGCCTGTACACATAATATGCTTTTTTAATGTCAAGTTGATTTCATATGGTAATATACTAACTATGTATTGATTGTGTGCCTGTATACCTGGGAGATCACATATTGAAATCAGCAGATCACTCAAAATATGTAAGGCAGGCATTTAATTTTGTATATGCTGGCAAATAGGTTCTTAAAGCTATACTTCTATTGGTGGCTGGTATTCTGGAGAACTTCCCTTGGCTCTGCATATATTTTTAGCTTTTCTACCAATGATCATGTTAGGTATTTTCATGAATAGTTTTTCTTTAGATGCTAGGGCAAAATTTGTTTAATATTTTTGTAGTGTATATTACTGAAAAAATGTCTCTTTTGAGTTCTATTAGGTTTCGAAGTTCTAGGATTTGCCCTAATTGCGGATGGTCCTGCATTTCGGCCTTCTTTATTTCCGGCTTTATGTTTTACTTTTTCATGGATTATACTAGTTTAGTTAGGATAGCCTATACTTTTTAGATGTATAATTAATTAATTTATTATTTCTTAAGGAGCTACTATTTACATCCACCATTATTATATATCTATCCCTATTAAAATTTAAAAAAAAAAAATATTATTTTCATCCACATCACATTCTAATATTGTCCTTATAAAATTCATTCATTTAAACACTATACATCCACATCATTTTTATATATCTATCCATCATAATTCCTTCAATCTTTTTATATATCCACCCACACAATTTTTTATATCCGTTCCATCATATTTTCTTCATAATCCTTTCATATTTTCAATCATTGTCATCAATATGCACTATCAAATTTCATTACTTGTTTTGATAATCTTAGTAGATTAGCCACCATTGTTTTGAATTCAAGAAACTTAAGAAAAAAAAAGATAATTCCAACAGAAAACTCAAATTTTTATTTTGATAATCCTAGCAAAAAAGTTAGCCATCAAAGTTTTCAATTCAAGAAAATCAAGTAAAAAAGATGATCCCAACAAAAAACTCAAATAATTCGGAATGAAATTTCTTGCTGATACCATTTGAATTCAAAAGGAACACTATCAAATAATACAAACACAAATCAAGAATCCTTCAAATGCTAGTCTTTAAACCCACAATAAAAGGTAATCCTAACTTTTTTAAATTCTTCTCAATATATTGCTATATCTTTATGTAATTGCTCTAATGGTGTTTCTTCTATTGTTGGCTTTACTTAAAGAGGATATTTTATGAATATTAAGGTTTTATAAAAAGGTCTAAAGAATTTAATGAAAATAAATATTAGTGGATGAATAGATTGCTATGTTTTTATTTAATTTTTTATGTCTATTTAAGTAAATTTACATAAGGTTAAAAATCTAATATAATTTTCTTTTTTAAAAGTGGATATATATATATATATATGCTGCTCTAGTACCAATGACATAGAACTTGGGAGAGCATTACCTCAAAAGTTAGCTGTTGAAGTTGGAGAGTCCAAGCCTATATAAAGCTCATACTTCTAACGTGGGATTCAAACTTCATAAGTTCCACTGGAACCATGACATAGCGGCTCCCTTATTTCTCTGCTTTTCCGGTTTTTGTTTTTCCATAAGTGAATCCCTTTAAGCAGTGCACTTTGCCTCTGTTTCTATCTGAAGTCGTGCTATAATATGTTCATTGTTTTAAGTGGGAATGGTAGATATTGAATGGTATAGTGAGTGGCTTTCATTTAATTAACGAGTCTGAGAGGATGTTTGGCTTAGTTTAAAAACAAAAAGCACTTTGAGGATAGTAAATACTTTTAAAAAAGTTTTTGAACTAAAATCCCAAAAAAATTAACTTGTAAAATGATTTTTCCTTGGATTGTTTTGAAATCTTCCCAATTTCTATTGGAGCACTAAGCCACGGGGCTACTGCTTCGTAAAGTTGATGAGGAAGCTGATGAAAGTTTTTGCTAATTACATTGGTGGACAGTATGTAATGTTTAGTACATTGTTTTTCTGGAAATAGTTTGTAAATTTGCCAATAAGTCAAACAAATAACTGATTTTCATATATGTTATCATTCAGTGACTAAGGAGATTCATACATGTTATCATTCAGTGACTAGTGGTAGATCAGGTTTTCTCTTTGATTTCAAACTTCTGGCATCACATACTGCAGCTGGATTCTCCTTGCATGTTCCCACCATACCCATTTCATTACTAATGGAATTAGCTGAAATAATTTCCCTTGATGCATGCGGCAATGTTACTAATTCTAGGATTTTTTTCTAAAATTGCTTAGGTTACCGAAAACGGTAAACAGGAGCGCCACCTTGTTGCCACCGTGGGCAGGTTCAGCGTTATATGGAACTTCCAACAGGTGAAGAACAGTTCTCATGTATGTTATCTGAATCAGGTAGGATTGAAAAGCTGCTACTGCTACAAGATAGTTCTGAAAGATGACTCTATTGTCGATAGTCGTTTCATGCACGAGAAATTTGCAGTTAGCGACTCACCCGAGGCACCACTCGTGGTTGCAACCCCCCTGAAAGTTAGCTCCTTCAGCATCTCTAGCAGGTTGCGCATGTAAAGAAAGCCCTTTTCTTCATCTTAGGGTTATTGACTATAAATGCTGGGAACGAACTTGTCTCTCACGATAGTTTGAAGCTTATTTGCTTGCACCTTGCAATCTTATTGTTGTTGTAATACAGGTGGAAATTAAATATTTCTGGTTACGAAAATTTTAGACGTGTTTTGTATTAAACTTTTTATGCCTATTTTCTTTGCTTGTTTTGTGAATTTGACAAAACAGAAGCTGCAAATTACAATTAGTGGTTTAACTAAGTATTTCAATATTCAGAGTGTGTTTGGTAGAGATTAAAATCAAATTAAAATTGAAAAACTAATCGTTATTGTTGACTTTTATTAGACGAGTGGACCTAACAATGGCCATATTTTCAATTCTAATATGATTAATAGCCCTACCAAATGGGCTCTCAAGCAGAATGCTAAATAAGGAAAAAAGATCAGGCTTCCGACCTTTTGTTTTTAGTCGGCAGAACCTAATGAAAATGAGATGGCAAGAGTACGAAGAGATTCCACCAGACTATGCTTGAGAAATGCTGACAATAGGGAAAATCATTATCTAGTATTCTTCACAAGAACCATCGTACTATTCTATCAACCACACAAAATATAAATTATTATATCCTTTCAAATCCGTCAACGTTTTAATCTGCATGAGCATAAATCTATTTGACAATCTTATTGTACACGAACAAAACTCAGTATGTACAGATGTAGAGATTCTGTTAAAATGTACTCACCCGTTCATGTAGGAACACCAAACAATGTGAAGCCGAACACAACCATGGTAAATGAACAGAGGATTATGATGATTTAGATGCAAGTGCCTTCTTTTTGATCAAGAACATGAAGATTCGTGGGAAGAATGATTTCTTCTTTTTCTTTGTGACTCTTGTTTCTGGAGAGGACTCTGTTTCTATGTTGCTGGAGTACGTCTTTGGACTTGGCCTATATTGAAGTGTAGAAGGATCAGGTGTGAGAAAACTTTTCGATTCTTCTCTCTCCTCAAAGCTTCCTCTTGGACTTTTATTTGGATTCACGACTGCTGGAACAGATTCGCCAGCTTTCCGTCTTCGCTCGTGCTCAGCCCTCCACTTTCTCAACTCCTGTTCTACACCCAACTTTCCTTCCTTAGCTTTCTCAGCCTTCTCCAATGCAATATCTAGAGCATCTTTTCTTTCAGCCATCTCCCGGTTGGCTTCCTCCAGCTTTGTCAAGCTTCTCAACTCGGACTGTTTGGCTACTTCAATTTGGGTGATAGCAGCAGCAACCCGCATGTTAGCTTGCTCTTCGGCCTCATGGGCCTGCTTGCTAAGCTTGTAATATTCTTCTAAAGAGAGTGTTACTCCAGTTGGTGAATCCTCTTCGTTGGTCCTTAGAGTTGATTCACTCTCTTGCAATGCACTGATAGCTGCTAGTGCTAACTTCTCGGAAGCCTTCGTAGCTTCTATTTCCTTTTGGGCCGCACGTAACCGACTCTCCACTGTACTTGCTCCAGCTTTTGCTTGTTCAGCTTCCTCCTTCACCTTCCGAAGTTCTTCACGAGCTGTTTGAGCGAGTTCCTTTGCTCGATCTGCCTCTTGAGCAGCCTCTTGTAGTTTCTTTGGTAGCTCTACCATTTTATCTCTTTCTTCTTTCTCCTTCATCTGAATAAGAGCAATCTCTGACTTCGTCCTGTTTAGCTCAGCTTCAAGAGACGCAACCGCAATCGACGCCATTCCTTCTCTCTGTTGAATGGCGCTGAGTTCTGATTTTTCTTTCTCCAGTTCTGACTTCAATGATGTGACCGCCACTTTCAAGTAGTTCACTTCGGTTGTCGATTTCTCGATATCGAGCTTCACTTCTTCAATTTCCTTCTTGGCTGCAGTAACAGCTGCTTGAATCTCACCGTGAGTTTTTTTCTCCGGTTCCTCAAATATATCCCTCAATTTGCCTTCTTCATAAGTTTCCTGCTCGACTGTTGATTCCATGTATGCTGCCAATTCAGATTTTAATTCCCGTAATAAGACCAAAGCAGTATCCAACTTTGATTTAAGATCCTTTGCAGACAATATTTGCTCATTTAGTTTCTCTAGTTCCTCTTCTGCCTGCTTCAATTCCTTCTCCCAGTTCAGAGTGTCTTGTTCTTTAGCCATAATTGCTCCAATTCTGTGCTCCTCCGCCTCCAAATGTGCAGCGTGTGCAGATTCCAACAACTCCTTTGCAGTAATGAGCTCAATTGTTAAATCCTCAACCGACTTCTCGACTTCTTTCAACTTAGAAATGGCTTCTTCCGCCTTTTGCACTTCGGCATTTTTCTCTGCCACCAATAAAGCATAATCTTTCCGAAGCTGTTCCAATTCATCTTTAACATTTTTAAGCTCTGAAACTGCAGCTGCTTGCCGGGCTCGAGCAACCTCAAGTTGAGCCTTGGCAGCAATGCTAGCCTCATCAGCAATCCCTTGCTCCATCTCTTCGACTCTGAGCTTTGCAAGTTCTGAATCCTGTTTTGCTTGTTGTTCTTCTGTTTGTGCTCGTTCGAGATTCAATTTCAACTCTTCGATAAGTCTCTTAGTGCTTTCAAGCTCTTTTAAAACTTGTAATTTTGCCTCTTCAGCAGCCTCTGATTGTTTCTTATACATAGGAATTTCCACCTGTGCTTTCTCCAGTTCTTGTTCTATGAATTTTCGTCTCTGAACGGGCAACCAGAATCACTTAGAAATCTCATAAAAGCCAAGTTCATGAGAAATGCGGGAGAGAAAATATTACCACATTTTTATTGAGATAAACTATTACGTATTTTAAGCATGCTTGGCTAAGCGTAAAATTTTAGTTATAAGTAAATAAGTTTGTTTTATAAATTAGAATAAATACTTTTTTTATTGGTCAAAGTTGGAAATAAATATACTTACTCTGAAAATAACATAAGAGTCAATCTCTAATAAGGAACTCTTTTTTTACTTTTAAATGTCATTTCAACATATTTGGAAACAAAAGTAACTTCTACTTCCTTTTAAGCTTGGCTAAACATACTCCTATAAATAAAAAGAAAGCACGATATATTATTTTCGTGAAAGCTATTGTAAATGTAGAGAAAGATTTAACTACAATATGTGTACCGAATTCAAACATGCACCAATCCCTATTTCTTGATAACCTGAAATACAGTTGACATATGTAGCAATACGAAATATGAAACATATGTGAAGCAAGTGATTTACCTGTATTGAAGCAAACACATCTCAATGTCAAAAGTAAGACTACACCTAATAAAGAATAAGGGTGTTGGAGACAATTATACCTCCACAGTGTGCGCTCGATGGGCTTTCCAGTCAACTATTCCTCCAAACTTTGAAACAGCTGCTTTAACAGATTCAATAGGTGCTGCTGTGTCTATCTTACCTCTATTTACATCCATGTACATGTGCTGTTTAGAGCGTTCAGTAGCTTTTGGTGTACTATCAGAATCTGAAGAAACTTCAGGAACTATGTGAGAAACACTACCGTTGCTTGCTTGAAGGGAGGAAACAGGGAGTTTATCTTCACCAATACAGGTGTTGCTAAAGGAATCATCTTCTGGAGATGACTGACTAATGATTTTTGCTTCCACTTTTTCTTCTTTCTGAGGCTTGAGTGTGTCAACATCTGAGGTTTCCTGCTCAACTGCAGGTGCATCAATAGCATTATCTGCTGACCGACTCTCTGAAGATGGTGTTGAAGCATTATTCGGATTTGCTTCCAATGTACCTGATGAAATGAATTGAGGATGAATCACGGAACTTTTATCTTTCTGAGGCTCCATCGCCTCTGGCTCCGTTTTATCTTTTACTGTGAGTTTCGCTTCTTCTGAAACTCCTAATTCACCAGCTGTACCTGGAGAAGTTGGAACTGAATTCCCGAGATTTCGACTCTCTTCAAGATTGGCAGCGTCAAGTCCATCCATTAATGGTGCTAACCTAGAAACATCCTCCATTGATCCCTGATGGTCAGAATCCACTTTTCCATTGGTATTTTGGGTTGTTGGAGCATCACTAGCCGATTGATCATTGACTGGAACGGAAGCCAGGGGTGCAGTATAAGATTCCTGAGAACCATTTTCTTTTAAATCTTTAGCATCCTCCATTCTATATAATGCCAAAAGAGATTGCGTTCCTGGCATTCAAGGAACCAGAAAGGCTAAGCAAAAAATCAACTTTCTTGAACTGAACTGAAGACAGCTATCGAAATAATCCAAATTATATCATTAATAAATCAAGCTGCAATGCTATGAAACTTACAAACTCTTTATTGTTGTGTTTAGTAAATTGAATTGGATAGTGCTCGACAATATTAAGGAAAAAAAAGCTAAAATATTATCTGCTATAATGTTGATTTCTGTCAAGTATTGTGTACCAAATATGCCCTATAAGAATTCTTCAAGCCAACTTTAGGAATTTAAGTTTGATAGTCTTCTTGATCTTTAATTGTAAAAAAATATTATTAAGAGATGCTTGAGGAAGTGACGTAGAACACAATCAAACAAGGACGATATTGAGAAGGAAAGAGGAAGAGAGAAGAGAAAGAGAAGATGGAGAGAACAGAGAGAATTTAGAGGGATTTATTCAATATCAAAGCCTAAGTATTACCATGCATAAACCCCTTTATATATGATTTCAAACAACCTATTCTAAGTAGGAAACATCTAATAAAATTATAGGAAATCCAGTAAATAAATCCTAATAACTTTTCCTAAAATAAGAATATAAACATGGAAAGTAGTCATATAATAATTTAATAGGATTTCCATCAGATCAGTAATCAGGGTATCATTTCCTCGACTTCGTAAATAGCATCATCAACTTATCCAAAATTAAGGATCAAAAGATAAGCCAAGCTCATTTTGGAACGAGATTATTTCTTCAGCAGAGTGAATTTTCGAACAACTTGGTAGACAGGTAAACAAAAATCAGAACGTGTAAACAATAAATGTAGGAGAGATGCTTCTTTCTGGTACATGACAGCAAAGTCCAACACACAGCAAGAAATTTGGAGATAGCTAGGAAGCACAATGAAGCCATGCAAGCACAAGTGTCATGTATATTAGGTCATTATTGTCAGATCAGAGATTATTATTATTTTTTTAATTAATTTACCTAATGATTTGTAGCCTGTAGGAGTCTCTTATATATTTTAAAAGCTAAAGCTGCTAAAAATTAGGTCCTACAATAGTGGCAAGATTAGGTTTCACAACTATTTTGGAGATTGTTTCCAATCTATGAAGCAAGGATACTCTCCCTAGGTTGAGTACATGTATTGGACACTTCAATTTTCAAGGATTGAACCAAAAAATTTCTGCCGAGGTCCATTAATAAGAACCGTAGAATATACTGCCAAACCAATTATCGTAAAATTCAAAAATGGATATGGAAGAGGGCTCTTTCTAACATGTGAAGTAGAATTAAAACTCTCTTATGCGACTTTATTAAAGAAATGTGAACAAAAACAAGTATGACTTGAATCAAGATTTACAAAACAACATGAACCTTAGAAAGGAAAAGGAAACTGCAATTTATGGATAATAATTGCTACAAATTTATATATAACCTATTTACAACTGTCAAGTACGAGGATCGGCAATTAGATTTAGAGCACGTTTGGTAGAGATTAAAATCGGATTAAAATTGAAAAATTAGTCGTTATATTATTGACTTTTATTATACGAGTGAAATTCAATAACGATTATATTTTCAATTTTAATTGGATTTTAATCGGTACCAAACGGGACCTTAATTATTTTGAAGAGAAAAAAAAAATAAGAAACATAAGTTATAAACATAACTCATAAATTAGTATAATCTTATCGACTTTCCCAACTTTTGCAAACGAATCTCGTTCAAGCGCAACAAAAATAATCATCGCTTACCCCCACAATATGTTCGATTACGGGAGAAAAGAAATTAGACAAGACTAGCTTTTATCTAATAATAAATATAAAAAATATAAATGCAATCACTGATGACATGATATCAATTAATTGACAATTTTTTAATGCTTTGGACTTGACATAAATTAATTCACCAATTAAATTGCGTGACTAGTTGCTTTAATATAAAATATCATTTCTATCTCTATAAATGAAATAAATAAATAAAGGTTTCTATCTATAGGAATAAAAAGAAGGAAATATAGCATTAGGGTCTTCAAACTTTGACATGTGTTGCACTTTTGGTCCTTAATATTAAAAAAAAAAACAGAGACTTTATGTTCATCTTTTATTTTAGTAGGAAAAAAAAAAAATCTTTTTCCCGAACTCACATTCAAATGATTGATGATAGCTCTAGCTGTTTGGACACGAGGTGTGTTCGGGTGGGTGGAGTAGAGAATATGAAGGATTTCTTTTTAATTTTTAATTTTATTTTTTATCTATGTAAAGAGAAGAGTAATACCGTAATTTCATTAGAATTTTATCTGATTAATTGAATAACGGTACATTTGCTTCAATGAATCTAACCTAGACAAGAGTAAAATTGTTCGGTGGAGACCTTAGCTTCTAAAAAAAATGAAAGATTGGATACATAGAATCTGTAGTGTTACGTTTTCAATATTAGGGACCACAATGAAATACCTGTAAAGGTTTGGGGACCAGTATGTTTATTTCCCTAAAAGGTGGAAACGAACAAGGAGAAAGAAACGGTCTTGTTCCCGACAAAGCTTAGCCTCCCATTTGGTCAATATATTAACTGCCAAACCGTCCATTTTATCATCTTCGAACTATTCTACCCAACACCCGTTTCCCAAATTTCTCTCTCTAATATCAAAGCAAAGATTCCGGTGAAAACAACCATGCCGGCGACGACCGACGGTCAAGGTTCCTTCCTCAACCGGATAAGTATCCGCCGGAACCAGGTGGTAGCTATGGAAAACCACGATCAAGAACTCGAAGACCTTGAACTCTTTCAAAAGCATATTACTGACCGATTCTCCCACATCCTTTCCACCCCCTCCGCCGCCGCATCCACCACTGCCAGTAACGCAAACGATCCTTCCTTCGTCGCCACCGATTCCCCTAGTGCAGCACTTGAGAGTTACACCCCTTCGCTCCTTTCAATCTCGTGGTTCCGCAACCTTCTTGATACTTATCTTTGCTGCGAGGCTGAATTCAAGGCTGTTTTGGTAATGGGTCGTGACCCGAGCCAGTTTACGAAGACTCCGCTTGATAAACTCATCCCTGACCTCCTTGATCGCTCTGTGAAGGCGCTTGATATTTGTAACGCCGTCACACACGGCGTTGAGCTGGTCCGCCACTGGCAGAAGCTGGCCGAGATCGCTGTCACGGCGTTGCAGCAGAATCCCATCGGCGAAGGCCAGGTCCGGCGCGCCAAAAAGGCCCTCACAACCCTTCTCACTTCAATGGTGCTTGATGACAAAGAAAATGCAAATACCAATAACCACGGAAAGTCAACAGAACGAGCTTGGTCATTCGGCCGTCGCGGTGGCGGAGCTGGAAATAGCAACAAGGACCGGTCCACCGGAAACTTCCGGTCTTTATCCTGGTCCGTGGCGAAACAATGGTCCGCCGCCAAACAGATTCAGGCCATGTCATCCAATCTCGCTGCGCCACGTGGTGGAGAGTCAACCGGACTGGCCATGCCGGTTTACATTATGAGCACGGTTCTAGTATTTGTGATGTGGGCTTTGGTGGCAGCAATTCCATGCCAAGAGAGGACTGGACTTGCGACCCATTTTGTTGTTCCAAAGCAGTTGGGCTGGGCCCAGCCCATGATTGGGCTTCAAGAGAAAATTGGAGAGGAGTGGAAGAAGAAGGAGAAGAAAGGGACTGCTGGATTGCTTGAAGAGCTGCAAAAAATGGAAAAGGTGGCTCAATCCCTAGTCGATTTTTCCGACTCGTTCCAATTTCCATTAGAGGAGGAGAAGTTGGCCGAGGTGGCAACGCAGGTCGAGGAGCTGGCCGAGATATGTCGTAAAATGGAAGAAGGGCTCATGCCGCTGCAGCAACAGGTTAGAGAGGTGTTTCATAGGATTGTGAGGAGTAGGGCCGAGGTTCTTGATCTTCTTGATCAAGTTGGCAAATTATCCACACCAGTTCCATATTGATGCACATTTCAATTTTACATTAGTTTGTTTATACATTTTATTTTTGGGTCATGGAGATCAATTATTATGAATTTGTATTTATTTATTTTCCTTCTTTTTTTCTCATCAAAGGTTTAAAAAAACATTTTGAGAGAAAAAAAAAAAAGTTTTTGTTTTCTTACAAAAGGGTCATAATTTAATTTCGCCCATTTTGTTTACGTAATCTTGATGGTGTATCTGTTGAAGTGACAGATTGTTTAATTCAAATTTTATGTATAATAAAATTGCAATTTTTTTGTTCTTTAAACATTTTTATATTTTGTTGACTGAAGTTTATGAACATGTTAAGCACATATATAGAACATGCAGCAAGCACGCTTTTTGTTTGACACTCGTAACTAGCTGNGTAATCTTGATGGTGTATCTGTTGAAGTGACAGATTGTTTAATTCAAATTTTATGTATAATAAAATTGCAATTTTTTTGTTCTTTAAACATTTTTATATTTTGTTGACTGAAGTTTATGAACATGTTAAGCACATATATAGAACATGCAGCAAGCACGCTTTTTGTTTGACACTCGTAACTAGCTGGACAATCGGGACTGATCAAATGTTTTTTTTTTTTTTT
>CAIGRQ010041312.1:0-10283 GCA_903798375.1 Fraxinus sp. D2006-0159
ATTTGTATCTGTATACAATAAAGTTTCTTTAGCTTTACTCTGATGTAGTCCGTTATACTTTACCTGCAGGTTGTGAGACCTACGGATATAAAACCATTCCCTATACTATGGCACGAAGACAATGGTGGCAGGCGTATGCTAGGCAGAGAAAGGTATTAGAATTTACACAGATAGTGTTGACTTACCAATTCCGGAATTTGATAGTAAATTGTTGAAATTAGTAGTGGTGAATTGTTACCTCGCTTGAAAAATGCGATGGTGATTTATTACGTTACAATGGAATTATAGCACTTCGTTGATTGCTTATGGTCCTACATTGGGAGGAGCTGCTTATCGTCTGGTTCACAACACACTGAACATTAAATCCAATCACACAGACTATGGAATTTCAGAGCAGGCAGCTTATCGCAATGCGAATGGCAACCGTGTAGCGAACAGGCCGAGGCCAGCTGGACCGCTTGGCTATGAAAGGGGCTTTTCCAATGGAACATCTTATCATAATTCTTCAAACCATCAGCAAAACAAGCCTAGAACATCTGGTCAATCTGGGTATGACCGGGGAGCTGGTCGAAATGTGGAAGGAAGAGGTTATTGGGATGATCCGAATTTTCTACATGGAAAGTTCAATCCTCGAGGACCAATGGAAGGTGCTAGATATGGTCTCTCCTCCAACAATGTAGAAAACAAGCAAAATTTCAAGATGCAACCAAGTCAGGAGCAATATCATGATTTAAGAAATGGCATCTGTAATTTGACTATAGAAGATGGTGTCGGAACCAGGCCACCAAATTCAGGTCAAATACCAAATCCACATCAGCAACTCGTGCAAAACATGGGTCCAATTCCGTCGCCACCTCCTAAATGGATTGGCAGACCTGCTGGAGGGAATGATGTGATGTATCTTTACCAACAACAGACTTTGACTGCTGCAGGAAATGAGAGACAATTGAAGAAGGTTTACCAGGTCAAAACCAAGGCACCACAAAATTAACTGGATCCTGGACTCCAGCAGTGATGATATATATGTAGAGTGGTGTCCTTTCAGTTTATAATTAGGTCAGAAACAACCTGACTAACAAAGTTGACAGGTTCAGACTTGAGCAATGGGAACCTGCTCGAAGTTGGAAATGGAGATCTTGGGTATCAGTGGGCTGCTTATGTATTGGTTTCTCTGGGAAAGTATATCATATGGAGTGATGGAGAAGTGTTGGAGAGTTTTTTAAGTCCAGCCTTAATTTTACTATAATGTTCCAGGGATACGATGCAATTATGCAGCAAAGACTTTTCAGGGATGTGGATTTCTCTGTTGTTGGGTCCACACGTTTTAAATACAGACTCAATGTTGCAAAATCTATTCATGTAATGTTTGTTAACTTTTCTTGGAAACAGTGTAACAGTGGTTCCTTATTCTTTCCTTCTTACCCTATTTTCTGTCCAGGATTTTACTTTTTTAAGATTCCCCATGTTTTGATGTGAAATATTTACCTTAAAATTGTTTTATATTTTCCACTGTTACCTTTATGGAATGTAATGTCAGCGATGGTGGGTTGTGGTAGTTGTCTAGTTCGATACTGTCCAATTAAGCATAGTGCCGCCTGCCTATGATCGTGTTTCCTTTGATCAGATGTTTGTATTAAGCAAATTGTGACCATCAAGAAGGCCTATTTTTCAATTGTGTGTTGTACGAGAAAGAACTTGTGGGCTTGTTTGTCTAAGTTTGAATTATTTTTTAGTGAAATCTTGATTTCATAAAAAGGTTAGATAGGTTATTCTATCTTATTTGTAAGTAAATTAAAAAAATTACATATTTTGATAACAAGGTAAGAATTTCTTTTTAAAATAAGTAATTTATATAAACATAAACTTTTAATCTATTTTTAATAACAGTCAAAACGCAACATTTCTCATTTCAAGAGAGACGATGAAGTGGGAGAAAAAATCAATAATCGGTGTTAAGTAAATTCAGAATAATATTAAATTTGTTGAAGTATATTTTTGCCGTTCAGACAGATATTTAAACTCGTTGAAGACTAAGATGAAGCTCCAATAAAAGTATCAGCAAGTGCAAAGCGAACCCTATCTAGAATTGGAAGATTTTCATCAAATGAAATACAAATACCATACATGATACACGTACTCGTGTATTGGAGTGAAACTTGGCTCTCCTGAATACAGTTGCCAAGCCCGATTAGAAATTAAACAAAGAAAAAATTCTACTTGTACCTAATAATTTACCTAATCTTTTACCGCCAATAGGGGCGCCACTTGTCGATTCGGTAATCCATTAGGTAAATTATTATGTACGTGTATCGAGAAATTTCTCTCGTTTGTCCACCTATGTGATAACCACACGGTTACATGAGAGCAAATAAGATACTGGGACATGGATGTTCATCTGAGTTTGGACAGTTCAATTTATAATTGGAAGAAACCCAAAAATATGTTGCAAGACAATGAAGATAATAATCCTAGATGCATCTCATAAAAAAATGACATGGGAAAAATTATCTGCTGCTGCTGCAGCACCAGTACAGGGTAAGCTCATTGGAACAAGTGACTGCCTGACTGCTTAATCTTTGTGCATATGAGCAGGCGAAGTTGATCATTTTGTCCCAAAATTCTATCTAGACACAAATTTGTACGAGAAATAGCCACAGATTGTCAAATTTAACTTTCAAAGACAAAACATTTCCAAGGACTCAGTTATCAGAATTCTTGAACCTTGGATTGTGTTTGATATGCAGTATTACACAAGGAGTAGATGGTATAAATAGACAAGATTCTACTTGCCTTTCTTCTTTAGGACGTGTTCGGTCGTGTTTAAGATCCAATTAAAATTGAAAATATAGTCGTTATTGAGTCTCACTTGTCTAATAAAAGTCAACAATAACGGCTAGTTTTTCAATTTTAATCCGATTTTAATCTTTACAGAACACGCCCTTAATATGGTCGAATACTATATGATAGTAACAATACAAATGCTTATGGAGTGTTTGGTGGAGAAGATTGCTTAACAATGGTTAATATCGAGGAAGAAGGAAAAGCTGGAATCTTAATCGTGATGATAATGTATAGTCTTGTCTATAGAGTTGCATACCAAACATGAACTAAACCATTTCCGTGGTACGTCTCAAAAGAAGCAGAGGACTCATATCTCATGTATACTAATGATACAGATTCCAATTCACAGAAAAACAATATTACTGCTCAAAAGATGAATAACTCTGTTTTGGGGTGGGAAAGAGTGTTCTTAAACTACTATCAAACTATACCAAATTTCAATATATTTCATCAGGTAATTAATTATTGAAGAAAATAACCAGACAAGAAGAAAACGAATCCCAGAAGCAAACCACCATATATAAGCACAGCCTTTTGGCCAGAGGTTAGTGCATTACCACCAAGTCCAAATTGCTGGTTCTGAGCAAAACCCGCAATCTCCACACTCTTACTCTCGAAGAAACTCTTGGAAGCCCCACAAGTTGGGCACCTCCAGTCCTCAGGAAGCTTATCAAAAGGAAACCCAGGCGGAATTGGATATGAAGGGTCCCCTGTAGCTTGATCGTATCTGAACCCACAAGATCTACAATCATATATTCCCGTATTCAACACTGCAAATTTCTCCTCTAGCCTTCTTTTATCAAATATCACCTCAGATTCCTCTGTTTCTGCATCCTGGGTTGTTTCTGAAATTGGTTGTTTGTCTTCTTTGGAGATATCAATTGACTTAACTACAGTGAAAATGGGATTTGGGTGTCTGTACAAAATGGGTTTAAATTTGAGGAATGTGGGCTGTGGTTTGAGTATACGCACAGAGGAAGTAGATTTGGAAAGATTGAAAGTAAAGGAAGATCTGGTTATTGCTGACGCCATTGAAGGATTTTGTTGTGTTCTTCAGTTTCAAAGGAAAAGAAGTTGCGATTCAGTTTTGTTTGGTTTGATTCTGTGTGGTTCAAATTGATTCAAGAAATCAAAAAGGGATCATCAAAGAGAAGAGATGTGCCATGTGAATGGGGATTGAGGAGGAAGGATAAGGCGAAGTTTTAATTTTGAATAATGCAAAAATCTAATTTTATATCAATTTTCTTCCTTTTATTATTAGTTAAAATGGAACTAAAAGTAAAATTTGAACTACATATAATCCTCTAAAAAAATGGATTGTATTCGGTATAGTAATTTTTTTTTGACAATTGGAACAAATTCTAGACTCAGTGGTAAACAAAATTATCACTTTAATGGACAATTTTCATGAAAAGCGAAGTCAAACGGACACCAAACTTTCAACATTTTTCAAGTGAAAAATTATATCAATCAAATACAATTCTCAGTAAAACAAATTCTAAACAATTCAATTCCTTTTAATTCATTTTCTTTCCACCTAAATTTCACTCTCACAATCAAACGAACACTTAATAAAAAGTGAAATTTGACTAACTTGACTAGTATTCTATCTTAGCTAGCTTTGGTTCGGGCCAAATCAGCACATATGACACATTATTTGAATTCGTTATACATGTATTAAATGTTTGTTTGGTGGGAATTAAGTTAAAAATTTATTTTTTAAGATTAAAAAGTTAGTTTTGAATATATTTAGATAATTTTGTGAAAGTTATTGTTTGGATAAAAGAGATTTTAAGGAGAAATGTAACTTTAGGCTTGTCTCACATGATTTTTCCTTCTATTTTTCCTTCTTCTAAAGGTTTGTTCGACATAATTTTTGCTTTTATTTTTTATTTTTTGTACATGTGCTCCTGGAGAAAGTTATTTTAATTTTTGTTTGCAAACTAATTTTTAAAAGAACTGCATATTTCGAAAGTATTTGTAGAGGAAGTTACATTGAATCAACTTCCTTCAAAAGTTTTGCTAACTAGAAGAATCACTTTCATAAAATTAGTCAAACGAATCAAAAGCTGTCTTAAAAACTCTTTTTGACTTTTAAAAAGTCATGCCATTGGATCATAAAAGAGCTTTATATTTCGGAAGTGTAATTTTCTCTAAAAAAATTTCTAATTAAAAGAAACACTTTCATAAAATTACATACACCCACAAATGAGCTTTTGAGTCTAAACATCTCATTTTTACTTTACAAAAGTCATGTCAAAAGGGCTCAGAAATCTCTTCTATCGGAGGAAGTAAGAACAAAAGTTCTCTCAAACATGCCCTAATTACTCAATTGTGCATGTGAATGGATATTAAAAAGGTTATTTAATCAAATAATGCTATATAAATAGCTTCGATTAAAAAATGAAATTATATGATTCATTTTAATTGAATTTGTAATTTAATATCTCTAATCATTTTATCTGTTAATTACAAATAACACTACTCTATTTAATTTAATTAGTCATTGGGAGTTAATTAGCCAGCCAGCGGCACGTGGTGAACCATCGAACCCCAACCCGATCTTAGCCAGCCTAACACGCAACCAATAAAGACGCAATTTATGAACCCATTCAATTCCGCCAACCTAATCGCCTTACCTAACCACAACCCACCTTCTGGCCCCAACCCTAGTCACAATCGAATCGCCCTCCAGCGCTCCCTCATGGCCTCCGCCCAAGACCCCAGTAACGTCCTCTACAACGAAGATGAAGACCTTCTCGATGACGAAGATGATGACGACAGCTCTGACCACGGCGAAGATGTCTATCTGGAGGCTGACGTCGACGAGGATTCCGCATCCTCTTCTCCCGCTACTGCGTCTGTTGTTGATCGACCTCCTGTTTCCATTTCCGCCGCTAAAGTCACCGTTGCCGTCCCTGATGTACCAGATTTTCGTGTGAACCAGCATCAGCACCACCACCACCACCACCAACAGCAGCAGCAGCAACAGCAGCAGCATAATATTCCTGATGACGTCATAACTGGCGTCACCAGGAAGCCGCAGGCTATAGCCTTCCCGGATGAGTCACGGAAGCTGTTTCAACGTCTCTGGACTGACGAGGATGAAATCGAGCTGTTGCAGGGGTTTCTGGAGTATACTACTCAGCGTGGGCCACAGAGTTCATCGCACCACCATGATACGACGGTGTTCTATGACCAGATCAAGGATAAGCTGCAGCTTGATTTCAATAAGAATCAGCTTGTGGAAAAGCTGAGGAGGCTCAAGAAGAAGTATCGAAACGTCATCAGTAAATCTGGTTCCGGCAAAGATCACGCCTTCAAGAGTCCCCATGATCAGGCAACCTTTGAAATCTCCAGTAAAATTTGGGGCGACAGTGTTGGAGTCAACGGCTCCATCGTTCGTGCTGCCGCGATTGATGAGGCCAGGTTTGACGATAATGATCCTAGCAACTCCAATTTTGTTGGTAATCAAAGCCCTAACCCGAACAACCCCAATGGCTTCGATGGAAATAGCAAGACGCCCCGATCCAGGAAGCGAAACCGAGCTGGAGCTGTGAAAGTCGAGGAAAAACAGCATGCCTTTACGAGTAATACTCAAATTAATCAACCATCGGTGGGAGTGGGCGTGGTCACCCCAATGGCTACTCCGATAGGCGTGGGGATGCCAGCATCAATAACTAACGTGATTGAGGAGACTGTGAGGAGCTGTTTGTCGCCCTTTTTCAAGGAGTTGTCGGGAAATTCAATGAATTTGATTGGGAATGGATCGTATGGAAACCGTGGGTTTGGGTTGGCTTTGAGTCCCATGCCTTTGGGTTTTAGTGGAGTGACAGGTGGGGAGAGGTTCGTTGATGAGAAATGGAGGAAGCAGCAGATATTGGAATTGGAGGTGTTTTCAAAGAGGTTGGAGTTGGTGCAGGATCAGATTAAAGCACAGTTGGAGGAGCTCAGGTCCATGGGGAGTTAATGGACAGCTTTCTTGGGTAGAAGTGTTTGCTGGCTCTTTAATTTTCTTGACTCCTGGGTTAGTCGTATATTTATTCATTTGTCTTTGATAAATGAGAAAGTGCAGATTCTGTTTAGATTTTTAATTTGGGTTGCTGAATAATACTTCTAATCGTTAGGCCTTTGATGAGTTGCATGTCTCCCCAAGTCCGCGAGGGATATTGTTTCATATGTACATCGGAATTGACATGGACTAGTAGTTTACTTATATAATTATATGCTATAATTGCCATCTGTTCTTCAAATTATGCATCAGTGAATGCATATTTCCTTTCTCGCTCGCTTTCTTCTCTCTGCAAACACTGCTGTTGTATGTAACTGCTGATATTTAGAGTCATCTGTCTTAATGCTTGGAGTTTTATGGTGTAACCATGGTCTTGATTGATACTCAATATTAAACTCTTTTCTTATTGGAGAATATGAAAATCTCACAAGGATGCTTAATTGCATACATTTAAGACCAGATTTTTGTAACATCCAGCTCTGATTGCGAAATTGTAAAGAGTTGCATAAGCTTGTTTAGCTCCAAGTTGAGAGCACGAAGTGACCTGATGTGGCAGTGATGCTTAGGTTAGAAGAGTTCTGTATGGACAAACCCATGGTCAGTCAGGATGGCTACAAGTTCTGATGAAATGTTGGGATGCATGTCAGAATCGAAGGGCACATACACTGTTGGAAACGAATTATATACCTAACTAGTTATGCCATTGCCTTGTTTTTCCCAGCTCCTTAATCTTACAAATTGTTTAGTCCTGCAACCGTAGATGTATATATGGAGATATTTATATTTATCCATTATGCGTGTCTGTAGAATCGAGGGTTCAGATCTGTTCCATTAAAGAAGTGAACAGAAGTTCCGCGTTCTTGGATTACGAGGTCAGAAGTGGTGATGGTGGTAGATTGGTGATTTTGATTATTAGCATATTGGCTAAAAATGGAAGCTGATTCAGTACATGGGACCAATGAGAACCAAAGCGAAACATGTCTTCCTTTCTCTTTACTAGCAGAGTTATGAACCTTTGTGATGTAGAGAACCTGTGGCAGTCATTCAGATTTAAGAATGATGCTGGTTCAGACTCAAGTCACTCAACCTTCACCGGCTTTTCTTGTGTAACTTTTCTCAAAATTTTGAATACGATCTATACTTTTTTTATTTTTTTTGATCCTTTCTTTCAGTTACCGGCATTGTTCTCTCTATGTGAAAAAACTCAGTCCAAGTAAAAAAACACGATAAATCATAACATAAGCAGAGATATGAAGTGGGGAAATGCTCATTCGAGAACTTGATTTGTAGGGTTATGGTTTGTCAATTCAGTTAATGGAATTACCACGCCATATCATTTTGTCAAACAAAATGGTATGCATTGTGCTTGTGTTACCTATCATGAAATAGGAAATTGTTGAACTTTTGAGTAGTTTACTTTGTTATTTGGCAACTAGCTCTAGTACAGCATTATCTCTCAACTTTATACTCCACAAGGTAAAAGTCTCTTTTGTATGATAATTTTGTGGGTCCAACTTGGATACGGAGATTAATTAATTTTTAAATTATCTTCTAAGATTACGATCTCATTTAATTTGTAAATTATTAATTAGCTAAAACTTACATACAAAAATATACACTGATTTTTCCTCTCTTTTGGTAATATGAACCTATTGGTGTTTTTTTTTTTTGCATGAAATTAAAATCTAGTTGGTTCTAATAATTTATTTTTTCTTTTTCTTGTAAAGAACTGTAGCTCAATTCGGTTTGAAAATGATTTATTGCCTCATTTTGGGGTGTTGAAGATTTTTGGAATAGTGATTAATGAGAGAATGTGTGGTAGAAAAGTAATAAAAAGTTTTAGATTTTTATGTAATATTATTTTATTTAATGAATGTGTGGTTGAAATGAAGAGAAAAAATTAATGTAACATAATGGAAAAAAAAATGGAGGCCAAACGGGGCACTGACTTCCAACTTTTGTCACTTCAAAAAGATCCTCGATAATATTGTAAATGATTTGTTCTAGAATTGAAATTTCTTTGCTAGCGTTCCTTTCACAAGGATAGGTGATCTATGTCCGTCCATCATATCACAAATTCCCATCTTCTCCATTTACAAATTCTANTTGTAAATGATTTGTTCTAGAATTGAAATTTCTTTGCTAGCGTTCCTTTCACAAGGATAGGTGATCTATGTCCGTCCATCATATCACAAATTCCCATCTTCTCCATTTACAAATTCTACAAGTCTACGAGATCAGGATTTTTAGAGTTACTTGTTATTCCTTTTGTTGCTTATTATTAAAATTTTGACATTTTATAGTATTAGTTTCGAATGGTTAACCGTAACACGTTCACAAATTAATAAGTGACATCACATTTGAAATGACATCTCACAATTGACTATTTCAAACTTACTATCGAAATGTCAAATTTTGAAAGGGTGACAGCCAAATGGAGTTAGCAGATATCAACCCGTTATGGCGTTATCCATGGCTTGGATTGTACGTTAAATATATTTTGAAAATATTTGGCAACTTAAAAATTTATTGTCCAATTTGAGATATCACGATTAATTGATTTAAAACATATGTTTGTTTCACTCCATAGCCCTCCAAAATGCAACAATATTGACAATTGAATTTTCTCTGTTGGAATTCTTCACAGAAAAAAAAATAAAATAGTTGAAGAATAATTTTTTATTATTCCTTCCGATTCATCATATGCAGGGGCAGGACGACATAAGGTTTCGTGCCAAACTTATTCCAATTTCGAATATGTATAAATACATCAAATTATTATGGATTTTCTTATTAAAATACTTTATTGCCCTTTTTTTTTTTTTTTTTATAATTATTGTAAATTTAGCTACTCGTTTCCCTATCATTTTCATTATCTGTATTATATCAAGTAGTCAAGGTGAAAAAGGAGAAATGTTCTCAAACCAGATAACTAAAGACATCTTAACCACCATGTTCGTTATCGTATTGAATGTTATCTAATTTAACATTCCAAACACGTTAGTGTAAAAAAAAAAAATGAAAATTGTCATTTCATACTATCATGTGTTATCGTGTTTCATATTGTCTAATTTTACGTACCAAACATGCTCGAGTAGAGATTGCAACGGGGTAGGCCCCCCGCCACTCTCCCGCCCTGCCTTAGACTGGGCATGGCGGGGAGGTTTTCCGCCCCGTTTATTTTTTTTTTCAGTTAAATAATTTTTATTTATTTATTTTTAATTTGTAATGAATTTCTTCTTCTTTTTTTTTATTCTTCAGGGGCGGGGCACCCTCGCCCCGTGACCCGAGATGGAGGTCCCCCCCTCGCCCTACCAACCCATCGGGCCGGGCTGGACGGGTTTTTTTGCCATCACTATCGAGGAGTTAAAAAATAGGTAATTTTAGTTCATTCTATCCTGCGTAAACCATTAAAACAACACAAGTAAAA
>CAIGRQ010041337.1:0-10096 GCA_903798375.1 Fraxinus sp. D2006-0159
AATTTACATGTAAACTATTTTATTTTATGAATATGTGATAGAAAATAAGTATGAAAAATAAATTAAGTAAGGTAAATGATGTCAAACAGGTTCTTAAATTTAAACGCTTATTTTCCACGTATTTAGGGCCTGTTTGATAGGCCTTTTTTTCCATGGAAAATGGAATTAAAATTATATTTCCCACTTTTACCATGTTTGATGTCACTTTTTTTTTTCCAAGAATTGGTTTTCTACATTTGCCATCATGTGACCCATTTTCTTGGTTTTATTTGAATTTCAAGGTTGTTTTTGGTTTTCCATCCTTTTTTTTTTTTTGGCAATAGAAAAAATAGCCCCAATTGTTTTTTTTTTTTTTTAAAAAAAATTATCCCTTAAATTGACAATTTCATGTGAAACAAAGTCAAATGAATAAAAAAAAAATTTATCCAAACAAATTATATTTCCAATTGTAAGAAACTTTATCCTTTTAATTGACAATTTTCATGAAAAACAAAATCAAACGAGCACTAAGAGATAGAAAATTTCAACATTTTTTAGGTGAAAAATTATACCAATCAAACACAATTAATTGACAATTCCCAGCAAAACAAGTTCTAAGCAATTCAATTCCCTTCAATTCATTTTCTTTCCATCCAAATTCTATCTTTAAATCAAACGGACCTTCAGTGTTTTTAGCTTTTTTACTCAGTCTATGTAATAAGTTTAACTATATTTTGGAATCAAATAAGTTTTGAATGTTTTATAAAAGGGAAAATTGCAGGCACGGTACCAAATCTTTCAATTTTTTGCAGACTTTGCCCAAACCTTTAATTTGTATCATCGTGAGTACCAAACCTTCAAAAAAATCGCAGCTCAAGTCCGAATGGATGGAAACCGTTACTTTTGACTCCAAAAAATCATTTTGACCAAATCAACAAAGGGCAAAGTGGTAACTTCATAATTTTAACATAAAAATAAAATAAAAAAGTTAACAATATTCATCTTCTTCCACCTCACCTCACCTCATCCCACCCAACCCAAAACTGTCTACACCACCTAACCCATCTCTGCTACTGTCCAAGGGCAACAATCCCTGGCGCAAAGAATCCACCGGAGGCAACTCCAATTCCACTAAGTATCATCCTAAATTCGAACTCTAATTCTCAGACTTTGCCCAAAGGTCGTTTTCGGGGGTTTTAGGGGCAACTCCAATTCCACTAACTTGAGTAAATTCTTCCTAACTCCAACTCCAATTCGACGCAAATTCTTGCTGTTATCACCCTCCTTGCACAAACTTTGCCCAAAGGTCCGGGTTTCAGAGGCAACTTCAATTTCACTAACTTGAGTAAATTCTTGCCAACTCCAAATCGGCGCAAGTTCTTGTTGTTATCACCCTCCTTGCACTGGCTCTCCCCAGTTGTCGTTTTCGGGGTTTCAGGGCGGCCCTCTTCCTGTCCATGGGGTTTTCTAGTGTGATTCCAGCTGTTCATTCACTAATCTTTTACTGGGATCATCCACAAATACTTGTCGCACTCGACTATGAGATAACTATGGGGCTTTTGTAAGCGGTTGGGGCTGTGTCTTATGTAACTAGAATCCCAGAAAGATAGAAACCTGGGACATTCGATATTGTAGGACATAGCCATCAGATTTTTCACATTTTGGGGGTGGGGGTGAAGAAGATGAATAGTATTAACTTTTTTATTTTTTATGTTAAAATTATGAAATTACCATTTTGCCCTTTTTGATTTGGTCAAAATAATTTTTTAGAATCAACAAACAGTAAAAGTAACGGTTTCCATCCATTCAGACTTGACCTGCGAATTTTTTGAAAGTTTGATACTCACGGTGGTACAAATTAAAGGTCTGGGTAAAATTTGCAAAAAAATTAAAAGGTTTAGTACTGTAACTGCAATTTTCCCTTCCTAAAATTGAAAACAGCTAACAAATGCACTGTAAGTTTCTTTTTTAAAGCAATTCTTTCACAAAAATAATAATCAAGAATTATTGAACTTTATATTTTGGACCACAATCAAATTCGAAGGCCTAATGCACTAAAGCCTACTTTACACCAATTCTTCTCACAACAAAAAAGCAGCCACCAGCTCAACACATGTCCGTCCCTACACCCCTCATCGATCAAGAAATTTCCATCGTTGAGGCCCAAAATGGACCAAACTTGTACATTCAACTGTACACCAAATTTGACAGTACTGAATTTTGGGGCCACCAAGATTGGTCCCCAACAATACACCCACACACAAACACACACAACTGTGTGTGGATTAGAGAGAGAGAAATAGAATTGCAAGCTTGATTTCATTTCGAATTAATTTGAGTTTCATTTCGCATTCCACTATTTCTATCTTTAAACTGCGTACATACATTGGTATATTTGTATAAGATACGTTAATATTTAATAAAAAAGTTTAATCATTTTTAGGGATAGGGTGACTACTGGATCTTATGAAACGGAAAGATTCCAAACAGAAAAGGATGAGAATATCTGAATCAATTTTTATATGAATTTCTAAAATTTAGATCTCAGATAATTAGGTTAGAAAATTAATTTATATTTTCTGGATTATTTGAAAATCAGATCGAAGTTAAAGGAATTTAGAAAGCAGAGGATTTGTTTATATTTCAAGAAATTTTGGGAGAATGCCGGGTCCTGGGGATTTGGACCGACAAATAGAGCAATTGATGGAGTGCAAGCCCCTGTCAGAGATGGAGGTGAAAAGTCTGTGCGATCAGGCGCGGGCGGTTCTAGTGGAGGAATGGAATGTGCAGCCGGTCAAATGTCCCATTACTGTCTGCGGTGACATCCATGGCCAGTTCTACGATCTGATCGAGCTCTTCCGGATAGGCGGTAATGCTCCAGACACTAATTATCTATTCATGGGAGACTATGTCGGTGAGTATTTCTGAGCTTTTCCTGGAATTATTGGGGAAGAAAAGAGGTTTCTGATTTGTATTTGTTTTCTACTGTCTACCTGGATGCTGGAATATTTTACTTGGTAAATCTTGGATTCACAATTGAGGTCGATGGTGATTTTGAAGGGTATTTTTGGAAGATGACAATTGTTTATATCTACTTCCTTTTTATGTTTTTGGTTGTAAGAGAACTTAGAGTTTTGATCTATTTAAAGCAGTGTGACTAGGCGTCAAATGTGATGCTTAAATTGGGTTTTGAGATCTGCTGCTTGAATTTGGGCAAATATGTGAACAAAATCTGAGTTTGGCAGCTATGTATGTTTAGTTTTCCTTTGCATGGGAATTTGTTATTCAGCTTCTGGGCGCAGCATTATTTCCAGTCATCGGGTATCTGTACTTGGCCTGAAAATGAGATTTAGCGTTTTATGGTTTTATGTTTATGTTTGTCGTCTGTTGACCAAGTATTTGGGCATAGCAGAGCCTAATGTTCCAGTTATGGAGGGAATGTTTGGTTTGGTTGACGTTGATTGGCATTCCCTGCTTTTGGAACGATGACTGACGTATAATCGTCGATTTATGACATGTTCGACGTGTAATTGTCGATTTATGACATGGTTGACGTATAATTGTTGATTTATGACATGGTTGACGTGTTGTTCTAAGTCAAATGATAAGGTGGAAAGTTGATTTGTGTTTGAGGAAATTATGGCTGAAGACATGTATTCCTGTGAATGTGGCGCACAGTTAATTTTGGACAATGCTTTGATGGAACGTTTGCTGATTTCATACAATATGAAAGTCTGATTGTTTAGACATTCCATTTTTCCCAACAATATTTAATATAAGGTTTGGATGCCGACCATACATGTTACCGATGGAGTAGATACACTTGTTGCTTTCTGCATGCGCTTAGAAACAGGCTTTGATGCTGCTTTCGAATCTGTTTTTTCTGTAAAAAGGTTAGAAGTTTTGGGAAATACGCTGCCATAAAAGTTTTTTCTATTACCTTTTCCCAATTAGAAAATGTTCCTCTCTCTATGTCATAAGATTCTTTTCTTTCCCCCTTTTACCTTTTCTCCTTCGGTTTTTTATTTTTTAAGATTAACCAATAAGTTTGGTGGCCTTCACAGAAACGCTTTCAATAATTGTCAATAAGTATTGGTCTATACCTGCATAGAAATCGTAATGATCCAACAAAGTGGGTCCCAGAACTTCTGGTTTGCTATATTTGGTTTCCTCTGTGCTTTGATCGATACCTCTCTAGTTTGATTCATGATTTCCCATGATAGTAAACTTTGTGCAATTTAAACCAATCTTTATGCATGTATGCTTATTATCTTGCTAAGATGGTACTTCTACTAATAACATTCAATTAATAAAATGACATTTAATGCAGACCGTGGGTACTACTCAGTGGAGACTGTCACACTTTTAGTGGCTCTGAAAGTTCGTTATAGAGATCGAATCACTATTCTTAGAGGAAATCATGAAAGTCGTCAAATAACCCAAGTGTAAGACCCTATGCTATCTCCATTGTGCTGGTCGTAAAAAAAAGTGGTTTGACATAAATATTTGAAATTGAACAGTTGCATACAGTTTAAAATTCTGTGTCTTTAGATTTGCTAATGTTCAGATTCATTTACATATTTGCACCGCAGTTACGGATTTTATGATGAATGCTTGAGGAAGTATGGCAATGCCAACGTGTGGAAGTATTTCACCGATCTTTTTGATTATCTACCCCTGACAGCACTAATTGAGAGTCAGGTGTTGATTATAACTCTACACTCCTTTATAATTTGATAGACTAACTTGATTACTTCTAACCCTATATATTGTTTCCTTGTAGGTCTTCTGTTTGCATGGGGGTCTTTCACCATCTCTGGATACCTTGGACAATATCCGAGCTTTGGACCGTATACAAGAGGTAATGGAAATGTGGTCCTTGGATTGATTTGCTTTAAGATTTCTTCTTTTCATTACTCTATTTCTTTCACTGAGTTTGTATTTGTGTGTGTGAGTGGGGGTGTTCGGGGTTGGTGGTGCAAGGTCTCTTTAAGATTTGAGGTTTTCAGCATTCCTTAATTCGTTAAAAATTTCAGTTCAATTAATGGTTGTTGGTCTCAGAATTGTGTTCATTATGGATTAACAAAAATTTGTAAAAAATATAATTTTTTCAGAAAATTAAAGAACATGAAGAAATTTTTCACCACTAAGTGCCTGGATGTTCAGCCTTCGGCCTACTCACCCGTTGAGCATCTACAAGTAGATTATGCTCAATTCCACTATCAATTCGTCAAGAAATAGAAATAGTTCAAATATCTGAAGAAGTTTCCTTTCGCCTCTCTTTTTCAACACAAAGCTCTAGTAGTTACTCTCACAGATTGTTTACTTGAAACAATCATAATTAAAACCCTAAAGATTTACAGAGAAAACACCTAAAAAATTATAGAGAAAGAATCAGACGAGAAAACCCTAAGAACAACACTCAGAAAATACACGAAGCACATAGCACAGGACAAGTGAGAAAGATGCCTATTTATACTTGGGTAAAAACCACAGATCAAACGGTCACAATTGCATCAAATGAAGGGCCTAGATCAAAGCATTCCAACAGCCAAAATTGTGTTTACAAAAGCACGGTTTTAGTATAAGTGGGCCAGCCAGAACACGGAAACAAGTAATCAGCAAGTAAAAACAGCCCAACACAGAATTGGGACCAAATCCAACAATGGCAAAATCCTTCTCTTTTATCTGCTTTAAAACTAAAGAAGATTCAAAATGTTTTATCTTCTTCGGTTTTAGCCTTCCATTGCTTTCAATTCACTAATAAAAGTACGCTGTCTTCCATTAAATAGGCTTGCGTTCAAATGGAATCAACTTGCCTTTTCAAGCCTCTGCTTGCTTTTAACCTTGTCATGCTTTGTTCACTATATCTTTCTATTTGTGTATTTTATCTGACTCCATAATGTGGGTTTGACATTAGAAGTTTGGTGGAATGAAATTTTTCCAATGAACAAGATAAATCGGGGTTGAACTAATTTGTTCGCAAACTCGCATATCAACATGTTTGTTGGTGAATTGATAGGTTCCACATGAAGGACCAATGTGTGATCTCCTGTGGTCTGATCCCGACGACCGATGTGGATGGGGAATATCACCACGTGGGGCTGGCTACACATTTGGACAGGATATAGCTGCTCAGTTTAACCATACCAATGGCCTCACTCTGATTTCAAGAGCCCACCAGCTTGTCATGGAGGGCTTCAATTGGTGTCAGGTTTGTGGATTTATATCAACTGAATGCATCATGTCGCTTTGTGAATTTATTTCAAGTGCCCACCAGCTCAAAGATTACTTTACGTATAAGAAAATTGCAGTATTGGTCTCCCACCAATTGCCCAAGTAACAAGTTGGTACACGACCTCATGTTATAGTTGCACAATCAATCTCTAGCAACAGGAACATCTAAATTTTATGAAGCTAGATTTTGTTTCCAACTCGACCCAGAAATTTTAAGTGAGGCATGTTTCCATGAGGGGGGGGAGGGGGGGGGGGGGTCTATGACCAACCGAGTTGCTACTTGAACAATGAATTAGGGACCAATTATGCTATTTTCTCTACATATAATTAACAATTATGCTCATTTTATATCGTAGGAGAAGAATGTGGTCACAGTTTTCAGTGCTCCAAACTATTGTTACCGCTGTGGAAACATGGCTGCAATACTCGAAATTGGGGAGAATATGGAGCAGAATTTCCTCCAATTCGACCCAGCTCCTCGGCAGATTGAACCTGACACAACTCGCAAGACTCCGGATTACTTCTTGTGAACCCTACCCGGGACAGAGCTGTTTGTAGTTCCTGCTTGCAGTTATGTTGAAGAGAAGAGTTGCGTGTCATTCGGGGATTAAGTCTACTTCAATTCTTCCATTTGGAGTTTGCTCAGCTGCTGTGCATCGAGTCCTTGATCTTGTATATGTTTTTCTTGAGAGGATGAAGGAACAAAAAAGATTACAACAACTCTTATTATAATGTTCTGTAATTTGCAATTTATGGTAGGGAGCAGATTTTCAGCCAGTTTTCCCCCCTTGAAAGTACTTGCATTTAACGTTTGCATCGCGGGAAAATGTTTCTGAAAATTTGGAATTTTTCAGTGCCTCATTGATGGAAAGGGATGCCTATAATCTTTTACCTTTTGATTACAAAGGTGAAAAATGAGTCGAAAGAAAATGTTTTACTGGAAATTGAATTGCCTAGAATTTGTTTTACTGAGAATTGTAATTAATTATGTTTGACTGATATAATTTTTCAGCTTGAAAATGTTGAAAGTTTGTTTTTCGTTTCTCTTCGTTTTTTATGAAAATTGTTCATTAAAGTGATAATTTTTTCTACTATTGAATTTAGAATTTGTTTCAATTATCAAAAAAAAAAATTCTAAAAATTAGAAAAAATTACCATACTCAATACCATTCGCTTTCCCACCTAATAGGTGGGAAAACAAAATCAAGCAAATGTGCATCAAAAGGTTATACTTAAAAAAATGTGAGAAAAACAAAAGTCAGACAAATTTGTACTATTAAACACCCTTAATTAATTAAAGTTGGAAAATATTTTCTTTTTCCACCAATTTTCTAGGCTATAGACTAATAGAAATTAAATTGACTTTTCGTAAAGGAATAATTTATTTGTACCGAATTTTTTACATAATGTTTCACCTAATTGACACGTGACCGCCCTCTATTGGGTGGGTGCTTGTAAAAAATTCGGTACACCAAGCATAGTCCTTTCGTAAAGTAGAGGCATTGGACAGTAGTTGACGATTTCTTACTTTAAATTCATCACTCCTAACTCAACTGTTATACAGCAATAGATTATTCAAGTAATTGTTACGTGATATGACAATTTATCACTACATCGTCATAAAATTGTTAAAAGTAAAAAATACATCTCTCAATATTTATAAATCTAAGACATTATTTAGTGTGCCACAGTCCACAGTTAAAAATCAATTACAGTTATTAAAGTTTAGTGGTCTAATTAAGATACATTAAAGTTTAGCGACCAAATTGAGATTTTACTGAAAGTTCAATGAATCCGGATGAAAACTATACTCACCTGGAAGATGATAAATGCGTTTTTCCACCTCGCGCCTGTCATCCAAGGAAAAATGGAGTGCACCGGAGGGGGAAGCCGAACAACATGCTCCGGCCCGGCCACCAGACGCTGCAGTCTCTACCGATTCGTTGCCTGTTGCTCCATTTCTCACCAGGTCCTGAGGTCCGTTCCACATGTAGAGAAATGATGCGATCATCTTATGCTAAGCCCCTGCACTCATTAGATTCTTTTTTCTTTTCCCGTAGTTAGCACTATGTATTTAATTTCTTTGTCGATTAAATAGTTCAATTTGTTTACAGGTTTCACACTGGAGTGTGCAGAAAAAAGAGCGTGAAAGATTACAACAGTAAATGAAGCGTGCTCATGTCTTGAGTGATTTCCCTTTTACATTTACTCAAGAAGTACAGGTTTGATATTTATTATTTAATTGATTGATTTTATTTATTTAAATTAATTAATTAATTATATTTTAATCAAGTGATGCTCAGGAGCTTATTTGGGAGAAATTTTGTTGATTTTTGGTTAGGTGTGTGAAAAGCGAGAGGCGCGTTGTTCATTGTCACCTTACAAGAATGTGGATGTATGAATGTATTTGTGAGGGATGGTCTATTCCTTTCGATCAATCAAGGTATTTTTTTGCTAATTTTTCCAATCCAATGCTATTATTGCTGGAATGGTTTGTACTATTAGCATGTTTGAGTAAGCTTATTGTTTCAATACATGTTTGGATATGTTAAGTTTGGGATTGTTTTGGTCACGCTGCTTATAGATTTCTGTTAGGCTGCTTGAAGGTTGGAATCTCTCGAGTGCATTGTGCCCTTGTAAAGGTATTATTATTTCTAAAACTGATTTTGTTCAGCCGAATGCATCACAGGAACAATAATTATAACCATAGAGTAATCATGCAAGGCCTTCCTCTCCAGTGCATGAACTAAAAAGTTGGAAGGACTACTATAAATGGAGGTGCATCCCAATTTGTTCTCCTGCTGCTTTACTTCTTCACTTGGTATGTTATTTATTAATGTGTGAGAATCTATAAAAAGTGGTCTTTGTATAACCTTCAATTTTGTCATATATTCAGCTATGCATGCACACTCTATTTTACATTTTGTTGACTTAAATTCATGAATAAGGAGCTCTCTAAAGCTTCTGAGAAAATGATCAACTTTCGATATTTATCCAGCTGTGGTAAAAATATATTTTCCTGTGGATTTTGCTTCTATATTTTGGTAAAGATGATTGCAGGCTGTAAGTACTGTTTTTGTTATTTGTTGTTCAAGCCACTCACAATATACTGGGCTATTCGGCTTGCAACTCTTAAAAGCTTGATTCCTGCAATCAGCAATGAACTGCGCATACATTACCTAGATATCTTGTCTTCATCACATTTATGGATAGTTGTCTTCTACGAGTAGTTCTGTTCCAAAGTTTAGTTTATTCCTGGTCAATCTTATTCCACAAATTCAGGACATATGCTACTTATGGAATTGTGATAATCTCAGTCCACAGCCAGATGATTCTGTAGCTATGGGTGCGTGTAAATCATGTTGGGTTTGTTCATTTATTGACAGCATTATAGTTTTGTCTAAAAAGAACTTCTAATTTTCGACTTGATTATAGAGACTCTGCCTTGATATTGATGAAATTAGTTTAAATATGAAGAGGCACAAATATCTTGACTTGAACTGGAGTTGGCAATCTGATGTGCCTAGTGAACTTTATATCTTTTATTTAAATTTCTGATAGTTATAACAAAAGTACTTCGGGCAAAAAGGAGAGAGTGGAAATTGCCAAATCATTTATAGTTAACATGCGAATAAAACTTGCATCTGAAATTTATTCAACTTATAAGGCCGACAGAGAATCATGTTAATGATTACATTTTGAGATTGGTATCGGCATTCTCTCTCTCTCATCCGTAGTTAAATGCTCTTTTTCTCCTTGTTGATCCAATTTTCTTATGAACAAAAACAAGTTCTTCTGGTATTTAGTTGGGCTTCTGTTCATGAATTGAATTGTTGAAGGCCCAGAGAATTGTATGCAACTTTATGTCTTTGGAGAATTG
>CAIGRQ010041386.1:0-10441 GCA_903798375.1 Fraxinus sp. D2006-0159
AAGATAGGGAAATGAAAATTATATACATGGTGAGGAGTGTCAACGGTGACATTAGAATTCTCTCGTTATCAATCAACAATATTCCACCCAATAAATTGAAAATTCTACATGCAGACGCCAGCATCGCTGTCTCCGTTTCTACTCTGCATGTCTTTCACTATTTTGATCATAAATTTTTCGTACGATATCCGATTGAGGTGAATCAAGATGCTTGGAAAATCTGATTCAAAGGGCTACAACTTTGTTTGCCTCTATTTGATCCCTTTGACTTCTTTCTTCATCACTCCTCCAAGACATGTCTCCTTCCATGAGCATCACCATAACTCTATTACAAGCTTCAAAACTCTCCCTTTTGAACCAAATTACTTAGCTACAAAACAACACCAAAACACGCATCAAAACGGTCAAAAGCACTCAAGATCAAACAAAAAACTAAGATCTAAAGGTGCTTGTTTAATAAGTTAATTACACTCATCACCTTACCCAGACATTGGGAGTTCCGTGAACCTTGAGAGTTCTCCTTTCCCTATGCATCCTTTAAGGCATAAGATATGGAATATTGGATGGACCTNACGCATCAAAACGTTCAAAAATACTCAAGATCAAACCAAATAATACTAAGATCTAAATGTGCTTGTTTAATGAGTTAATTACACTCATCACTTAGCTTTACTAAGATAAACCAGCACCCCATTTCAGACAAACTCTGATATAGTATGTATGTATGCCTTGGTCGATCCCAATCCCGAGCTGGGTCGGGCAGAGATATATAAGATATGAAATGCAATAGATGCCCTCTTAAACCCGACCCGTTTTGACACGACTGTCCATGTAATGTAATGTTACCATGTATTGACATTTATACATTCGAAGACAGTAATTGTCTGTCAAACCTTGAAAAAATTAGCAATTTTTAAACAACACAAGTTTAACAGTCTGGAATGGATAGATTATTCTAATCTGAATTTTCTGTTACAAATTATTCTGATCAATATGGTTCATGTGTTCTTTTCTGGAAACGCTGTATGTCATGGGCTCCATGCAATAGGTTGTCCCTACATGGGATCCAATGTAGGATAAAGCATAGATCCTCACTGCACTGACTTCTTAGATAGTTTTTGTTTGCTTAAATTTGGGTTTTCATAAACGGGTCGTGCCTTTTTAGTTTTTAGGATCCAATCAGAGCAGACCCCGGTGCATTCTCCTAATTTATCACGAAACCATGAGCAACTCAAGCTACTCGAGCGGGAGTAAAGCCATCGTGTCCGTTAAATTTCGAATTTGAAATATCAAAACCCAACAGATTCATTGGAGCAGCACACACTGCAGTGCAAATTCCACCACTCACCATCCCACTCTTCTACTAGACAGCTGTTTAATTTGAAATCTTTCTTTTTTGTCTGATTTAAAACCCGTCTCGTCTTACCAAAAAACACTTGTTTATGTGCTTATTTGAGCCGTAAACAACCAAAATGGTCGAAAAATGTATGCTATTTTTCACCATGTGTTTTGTTCATTAATGGCTATTTTCAATTTTTATCATTTTTAAGCAGAAACATCTGTTTATGCAACTCTTAAAAGCTCTGGTCCTGTCTTTACTCGAATGTGAGTGTATCTGTACTAGTTAGTTTCATTAAGACACATTTTTTTTTTACTTCGAAGTCATTTTCTTGTTTTTACTCTAGAATCACCTCTCTCTCTAAAGTCGTGTTTATTCTTGAAAGTTAAGAATTGGGATTTGTATATCAAGAGCTTATCTCAAATGGGTGCTTCAGGAAAATGGGTTAAAGCTTTGATGGGACTCAGAAAACCTGATATAGACGACCATGTAAGGCTCAAAAATTCTATTATTTGTTGTTTTCTGTTACAATTTTTTTCTTAACCTTTTGTTCTTAATTTCATGTTTATTGCACATTAATAGTGAACTTTAAGATCTTTATTACATAAATCAGCTAAAGATAGAAGCTTTGGTTTTTTTCCTTAAGGACAAAATGAGAATTAAGGACAAGAAATGGAGGATATGGAGGAGTTCATCAGGTGATAAAGGTGGGTCCTCATTTAGAGGATTCAAAAGAAATGGTGGATTAGACAGCTCTTTTGATTCTTCATCAGTGAACACTGATGCCTTCAATGCTGCTGTGGTTACTGTTGTAAGGGCTCCTCCCAAAGATTTCAGGGTTGTGAGGCAAGAATGGGCTGCCATTAGGATCCAAACTGCATTTCGTGGATTTTTAGCAAGTCTTTTTAGGGATTTTCATTTCTCTGTTTTGTTTTTCGGTTGCTGATAGAAGTCTCTGTTAAAATTTGTGATCTGTTAGTGCATTGTCAAGTATCTCAATTTGGAGAACCAGACCCCAAAAGCTAGCCATTGAGGTTGGAGAATCCAAGCCAATATAAACCACACAAAGGAAGCTTAAACATCCGATGTGGGATTTAGGTGGTAACTGAGATCAGAAGATGTGATGCCTGCTATGATACCATTGTCACGTATCTCAATTGGGAGAACCAGACCCCAAAAATTAGACATTGAGGTTGGAGAGCCCAAGTCAATATAAACCACACAAAGGAAGCTTAAACTTCCGATTTAGGTGCCCATGCACCCCAATGGGAACCATGACATGCATGTTTTACTTTTATACACATTATTGGATAGACTGTATAATTTTTGTCCTTGATATCAAATGTGGCATTAATGTTTGTGTTTTTCTGGGCGACAGTGTTTGCTTGATTTCACATCTTGACACAAAATCAAAGGAAGGGAATGACTTTAGAAGGCAAATGTTTTATAGTTTGTCTGATTGTAAATGGTAAAATATATGGTATTAGCCAATTAACAAAAAAGAATTGGGAGAAGGATCTTGTGTACTGAAATGTCATGGGAGGCGATAAATGATACTACTCAAAATGGTGAAAGGAGGTGGGAAGGGGACTGGTGGAGGAAAGGCCAAGGAAGGAGAAGAAGAAAAGAGTATATTAGGATTTTGACAAAAACTGAGCCTGCTTTTGTAAATTTTATGAAATGTCTTTTTTCGTGTTCTATCTCCAACGTGGTCCTTCTTAGACAATTTCCTTGACTGCTTGGCCTTTGTAGCCCAAATATTTCACAAGAGGTGATTCAATTGATGGTTCTTTCTTTTCATTGCAGGATACAGGATATTTCGAACTAGAAAACTTGCTTGTTAACTATTTAAATTCACTTGCTTAACAATTGTGTTTCATTTGCATGTATTTGTTCTGCGATTAAGGTGTTAATCTTGACCTGAATAATTAGTGTTTTCTTTTGTTGCTGAATATTGATATTAGGCTAGAAGAGCTTCAAGGGCTTTGAAAGGATTTGTGAGACTTCAAGCTATAGTTCGAGGTCGGCAAGTCCGGAAGCAGGCTGCCATTACTCTTAGGTGCATGCAAGCTTTGGTTAGGGTACAGGCTCGGGTGAGAGCTCGTCGTGTACGTATGTCTATAGAGGGACAGGCTGTGCAACAGATGCTTGATGAATGCCACAGCAAGGCTGATTGCTTGAAACGAGCTGAGGTAGTATGTCTTGGCTCTTAAGAGATAACTGTTTCCTATGAAGCGTAGACACTCCTACTGAGGTGGCATCGACATGTTGGACACGGGTACTCTTTGAACGCTCTAGGACACGTACAACACAACACGTTCTGTGTCCTACTTTTTTTAAAATAAAGATGCAATATGCATGTCTATCATTAAAGAATTATAAATTAACTTATCCTACTTTTTTATAAATCTTGTGTAGGCGAGTGCTCATTGTAGTGTGCACACATCCACTGCAATAGTCTTTTTGTCATAATTTTGACAAATTTTCACATTAACCAAGGACACACTTCATTCTTGTTTGATTTTTCGGGAGGGGTGGTGCGACAGTAGAGGAACACTGGAAGAGGTTAAGACTAAGATACAGATGAGGCAAGTAAAAGCTGCTAAGAGAGAGAGGGCATTTGCATGTTCTCTTGCTCAAAAGGTAAGGTTTGAGAAGGCAAAAGTATAGTACTAAAAATGAAAAAGACATCAAAATCTTGTTTATTACACTGTCCAATTGTGCGTAGTTACTCAGAACTGTGTATTACCTCTCACTTTCAACAAAAATGATTATTCTCTTCATTGTTCTTGCAGTGGAAGTTGAGTCAAATTATACATTCCCATACGGATGCTTCTATTCCCTCTCTTAAAAGTTACGATTTTAATAAGAACAGCTGGGGATGGAGTTGGCTAGAACGTTGGATGGCGGCAAAGCCTTGGGAAAACAGATTGATGGAACAATCTCAGACTGACCATTTGGAAACAACTCCTCCTTCTAAGACCTGCGTAGATTCTACCAAGGGCAGTCTCTCGAGGTTATCTGAACATAGTTCTGTGAAAGTCAGAAAGAACAATGTTACAATGCGAATATCAGTAAAGCCTCCCCAAGTTGGACAAACTACTCACTCATCTTCAAGCCTGAGCTCTGTTTTCAGATGTGATGAAAGCTTGGCTTCATCTTCAATTTTCACATCTACAACTCCAGTTTCTGGAAACACTATGTTTGCATCAGATAGAACAGAAGAGAGCAATAATATAAGGCCAAGTTATATGAACATGACAGAAGCTACCAAGGCCAAGCAGAGAAATCATAGAATTCAAAGACAGTCCATGGATGAGTTTTAGTTTCTTAAAAATTCGATAGCTGTCACAAATGGGAATCCAAAAAGCAATGCTGGTTATGATAATTCTCAAGAAAATTGAGGGATATTGAGATTTGCTCATTTCAGTAAGATGGGAAAGTAATAGTTATTGCAAGTCTTCGACAGCTTGTTGTTTACATGTGAAAACTGTAAACAAATAGTTTTAACGAGGTTCTTGAGATGTGATTTTTGAATTCTGCATTATGTAAAAACTTTATGATTTTGGAACCAATTAAATGCTTTTGAGCTTCTATTTACCCAGGTTCTTGCAAATATTTAACAAAGAACAAATTGTTATCAAGTGAAAAACTGTAACCAAATAGTACTGAATGTTAGGAAGAATATTGCGTCTAACTCAACCTAACAAAACCGGCTTGTTAGGAGAGGATTGTCCTCATCTTATTAAGTGGATCGTATAAATATCACCAGTCAATGTGAGACTCTAATACTGAATACTTCTGAAAAGTACATAGAGACGCACTTTTCAAAAAAAGTTAATTTTAATTACCTTTTAAGCTTAGCCAAAAATGCTGTCAGCTCAAAATTCTCTCGAAGTATAGTAGAATTATAAAAATTTCGCAACCATTTGTATTATTCGCACGAGAACATGAATTCGTACATTTATCTTTCATGACTTACACGAACGTTTGATGGCATGAACCTTTACACCGTGTTTGAAGTTAAGAACTATGCCATATTCGAGTTGCAAAGGAGTTTTCTTCTGTGGAGAATGTCGGAATACATAGTTTCTGTATAGATGAATGAGTGAAAGTTTAATTTCTTGCAAGGAGAATTTTTGTCCAATGCACGCACGAGGCCCTATTCCAAACGGAATATTGGCGTAAGGGTGTCTTCGTTTTTCCTCTTCACAATTGGGATCAAACCTCTCTGGTTTGAACTTCTCCGGTTCGGGGAAGTTCTTAGGATCTTTAGCTAGAACTCCAATGGCTAACCACACCCATGTGCCCTGCTCATTCAAATATAATTATTTTTATTAGATTCCCTGTCCAAAATAAAGAAGAAAAATTATATTAAATTTAACATTATATGCACCTTTGGGAGGTTGTAGCCTCCAATATTTACTTGAGTCGATGTTTCCCTCGCGACTAATGGAGAAACTGTGTAGAATCTCATTGCTTCTTTTATCACCTGCACTCAAAAATCACGAATGCAATGAGAATTCGTCTATTTTCCAGATGACTGCAGTTTCAAGTAATATCCATCACAAAATTCACCATCAAACCAAAATTGTTATATCCTCTCATTTTAACTAAGTTGGTGCAGTTTCGAGTAATGAATTGTGTTGAACTGAGGCCTACCTGATTAAGATATGGAAACTTGGATTGAAGATCGGGAGGCGTAGGCATTTGATCATGGGGACCGAAAGTATCAATCTCTTCGAGCAACTTCTTCTCAACTTCAGGATGCCCCGCAACAAGATAAATTATAGTAGACAACGTAAACGAAGTTGTTGCTGATCCAGCCAACAAGTGTTCGTATGTTACTGCACTAACATAATCCGATGTGAAGATGTTCTTGGAAAGTGTATTCGACTCTCTGGCACTCAGTATAAGTGACAGAAAGTCCTTTGAGCCGCGATCCTTTTCTTTCATTCTCTTCTCGACTATCCCATCGAGCCGGCTACTCAAGTTTTTGTTTGTTCTATCTACTTTGCAGTCTATAGTGCCTGGTATTCTCCTAAGAATCTGGCGAAATGGCTCTTGAATGATAGGAACGAGCAGGCCTAATATGATCGAAAAGGAGCCTGATAAGTCCATCTTAAGTTGAGTTGTGGAGTAAATGTGTTGGTTGATGAATTGTTGGACTTCATTGTCATCATGTTGATTATTCATTTTGTTAACAGAATTTGACAGGCCAAAATTCACTCCAAAAGCAGCTTGTCCAATTACATCTGTGGCTAATTTAAGGGATAGGTCAGAAAAAGTGAAATCTGGTTTATCATCTAGATTGTCGGTTGCTGACTCAATGACCTCTTGCATCGTCGGCACCAACTTTGCAAGGTGAGATGGCTGGTAGACGGATAAAATCGTGTTTCGCATGGCTGACCATCTCGAATCCCTGCAAGAGTTACGGATTAAATCTTCACCTCTAACTTTGAGAGGAAAACAAACAAACAAAATCAGAAACGCGCAAAAGAATGTACAGATATATAGTAGATCATCATCAACATGAGAGCTACGTCCATTTACCGCCATAGGTTCTTATTACATCCATTTCTTTCTTATCCACCAAGTCCCACACAAAAGGTTGACATACATCTTTTTCTTATGTAAGCTTCAAATATGTACAAGACTCGGTGAATAATGATGAACTTCTTTTCGTTGACATTCACTGTACACGATTGACAAAAGACGGTGTACTAAGATCATTCGCTCGACAATACCTGGTGAAGAATAGGCCTTTTTGATGAAGAGGGGATGCTGCGATGGGAGAAGGAATGCTTCTATTGGGAATGTCTTTGAATTTTTTGATACCAACTTCTCTGCAAAGCTCTGGATCTGCTACAATCACTAGTGGTTGTCTTCCCATGTGAAATCTGTTTTAAAGAACAATATCAGCCAAGTTTCAATATAATTAGCAGTCTAGTTGATGGCACATAACACTGTTTGAAAATAAATCCTGTCACATAAATCTAATAACTCGTCGACTTGTTCTTCAAGAATCAATCGGTACGAACCTCCCTCAGGTCCACAAAATTAAGATTTTTATCGACAAAGGCATGTTACTGCATCAGTTAAAGAGTGGACGTAATTTGTTTCTTGAAAGTATATATTTGAGCTGTCAAGAGTCCACTTTGGAACATATATTTTCTAATGGAATGGACTACCATAAGTCCACAACACAACCTTAGCCAGAAATCAAACAAATTTTATGCCCGTTATTCTTCAATTTGAACAACTTATTTTATGGGAAACTTTTCTAAAAAGTTCTTAACTTTCTTGTAAAGTTTGTTCATTTAAAAGACGTTTTTTTGCACGATAATATAAATTTTGTAATTGAAAAAGACATTCGCACCCCTATCCTTCTTACTCAAGACCCTCAAGTTGATTCGTGGAGAAGCCTTATTTCATTTTCTCTCCACCAATAACCTCTTATATTTCCCAGCACCTGCAACTTCTGTTTCATTAACCAACAATACTCTTATAGATGGACCCACCCCACCCAAAAGAAGATTTTTGAGCATGATTGTCCAAGCCTAAAAGGGGTAACTTCTGAAGGGAAGGCAAACATTTTTAAGAAAAAAAGTTACTTATAAATAAGCTTAGACATTAGTTAAGTAATTTCACTTATATCTTAGAATTAGCCAAACATGCTGAAGCGCAAAGAACAAACCTGAAAATAGGACCATATCTCTTAGCAAGAATGGAGAATACATCAGGGCCATATTTTGCAAGCAAGGGCAAGTGTCCTAAGAAGGGAATTGCTGGAGGACCAGGCACTTTTCTTACACCCCAATAAGGTCCATAAAAGTACCCCAGAACTCCAGCCAATAAGGCCAGTACAGTGCATGTCCCTGATATCAGAGATGCCTTTATTAAGGGCAGTAGTATCTCTGCAAACTGCTGAAAAATTGCAGCTAAAAACCCCATTGTAGAGAGGAAGAGAAGAGAACACAGTTGTGGTAGTGTTTTTATGTGTGTAAATTCTTGAAAGTTGGAATATAAAAGGAGTTTCTAAAGTGTTTTTAATGTGCGTTGTTGGGCTATGTCGTTTTTGAATGATTATGATATGAAAATGGTGGGTTCCTCCACCCCCCATGAACCTTAATATTTTAGTCATAATTGACGGTAATCGCAAGAATGTGACGTTTGCACGTATAATCCTTGATTTCAAGATTATTATTTCAATCAAAATGGAGGGTTTGAAAAGTGTATTAGACTTAAAATCTGTCACATCTGATATGAGTGCTTGAGAAAATATGCTTATTGCACCCAAAAATTAATCAACATGAGAGCTAAAGAGTAAAAGAGCGATCTATTTTTCATTTGCACTTGTCATACTTCTCGTCATCATGCAACTTGTAATATGTTGTTGGCTCAAGGTCATCTACCTCGTCAAAGTTCAGCAAAAGTTAGTCCGTGACCCGACTCTGGTAAATCTAATCCCTGATTAGTAATATCGTCATGTGTATATCCAAAGCATCATAGGATGACGAAGGTCTCGAGATGTAGGAACAAAGCTATGAGCTCCTGCCCTAAGTGCAGATGTGGACCAAGTGTAGAAGGGTGGGGGGAAAATAATTACTACACAAATTTCTATCCATGCTGCTCAAATCTTCACAAATACAATAACTAGCCACCGTCTGAAAGAGGCTAGTTACCTTGAGCAAATCTGCTCATTTGGTTCAATCCACTTTGTTAAAAGGTTAAATAAGTTAATTACTTGAAAAAAAAAAAGTAACTTTTTAAATTATCTAAACATACACACGCTCTAAGATCAAAGATTCAAAGATATTTCGCACAACCCCCTTAGTTGATCCTTGTCTGGATGTGGTTGTTTCACCTAGAATCAAGCAAAGGCGTCTATCAGAGGTAAACTTTTGCAGATTTTCTCGACTTAATAGAATTAATTTGGGTAGGAAAATCTAATCAACATTAATATATGACAATATTAATTTTTGGCATGACAACGATATTGATTTAGATTCCTTTTACCCGTTTTGTCTTTCCTGATATCTTATTATTGTATAATATGACACTTTTTATTATGTGAATTGGGATTGCAATATTCTTCAGTAGCTTTAGTTGACATTGTAGTCGATGTTTAGATAAGTTTTTTCTTGTATTTTTGTCATTTTGTTATTGGACTAAATAAATAAGATTAACTTGTGGTTGTAGTTTTCTTAATATCTAATCTACCGTACTAAACAAGCTAACAAATGCAAATCGAGCACAAGTCAACTTTCAGTGGCAATGGATACTCCATGAGTGTAAATTGGCTTTATTGCGGATTGAACTACCCTAAGTTGTGCCCTTGCACCCAACTTTCCACTAAAAAGTAGAAACAATATACCTTCCACCAAACTACATAGAACTTATATAAGCCAGGCCCCTACCTGAAGAAAGAGATGAGGAGGGTGCAAGAGGGTGTCCACCTTCATGTCATTTCATTTTATGACCCTGTTTGGTGAGGATTATAATCAGATTTTTAGTATATTTTGATAAAAGTTGAAGAACTATGTGATTGAAATGTGTTGATTTTGACTTAAATTAAAATCCAAATTTTAATCAGTACCAAACAGAGGATATCCTTTTGCTTATGATAGCACGTTACGCAAGAAATCCTACCCTTCCATGCGTGGCTAGGCTAGTAAACACTTCTCATCAATCATATCTCCACTATAACAATAGTAGAAATACAATATAATTTTCTCACTAGTCAATGTTAGAGGCTTGCAACTTAAACATCAAGAATACNCTTAAATTAAAATCCAAATTTTAATCAGTACCAAACAGAGGATATCCTTTTGCTTATGATAGCACGTTACGCAAGAAATCCTACCCTTCCATGCGTGGCTAGGCTAGTAAACACTTCTCATCAATCATATCTCCACTATAACAATAGTAGAAATACAATATAATTTTCTCACTAGTCAATGTTAGAGGCTTGCAACTTAAACATCAAGAATACAATATTCGGGGCACTCAAGAAATAACACTTTAACTATTAAAGACGATATTCTACAAAGCTCTCTCTAGTTAATAGTGGAGGCACAACCAATATCAAGAACACAAGTC
>CAIGRQ010041427.1:0-11370 GCA_903798375.1 Fraxinus sp. D2006-0159
TACATAAATCAGGTTTTAATTAATTTTTATTTAAATTAATCTTACACAAATTCAACCCTAGTTTTTTCGTTCTCTCTCTTCCCCCATCTATCTCTCTCTAACCCATTTTCTCTGCCCTCCCCCTCTCTATTCATGCGCCGTCGCCATCGAAGGATCGCTCGCACTGGGCACAAAACCTCCGATCAATCAACATTTTCGACACACAGTACTGCGAGTTCGCACTGTTTACAGATTTACTTTTTATTTTTCACCATCAAGCCTTCGCCAGTGACGTCGTCGTAGCCAGAGGGAGGCAAGGCCAAGCAGAAACAGAGGAAGGCAAGATCGCTACGCCGCCGGCAATGATAATGGTAGCACAACGATGTGAACGTTGAAGAGATGCTTCGCCCCTACCATTACTGTAATTCAATGGTGATGGTGGCGACACTGCGATTATGATCTAGTGGACTTGTGTAGATCGTTGCGTTGTGGTGGATTTGTGGTTGTAGCGTGGTCTATTGTGTGATTTGTGGAGATCGTGGTGGCAGCGACTGTTTTGGAATTTTTTTAGTAGGGTTGGTGGTTGTATTGTGTTGGAGATGAAGATAGAGGAGATAATAGTTGTAGTGGTGGCTGTTATGGTGGCGACATTGGCTATGGTTGTGATTGCAATGGCAATGTTGGAGGTGGACGTGGCGTAGTGATGCTGATTGGTTTGGGGGGTTTTTAGTTGGTGGTGGCTGTGGTGGTCACGGTGGTGAAGAGTGTAGATGGTGGTTGTGGTGGTCACGATGGTGGTGGCATTAGTGGTAATGGATTTAAGGAGAATATAGAGGTGGTGGTATAGGCAACGGTGGTAGTTACAAATCGTTTCATTGATTGTGACCAATAAATTAGTTGGTGTGTACCAATAAGTAATAAATTGTGACTTACAAATTTATTAATTTGTGACTAATAAAAGTAATATGTGACCTATAATTGGATGTTTTGTGACCATAAAATAAGTTATGCGACTTATAAATTCTGTGATTTGTGACCGATGAACAAATTGTGATTTTAAATTTTTTAATTTGTGACCGATGAATTAACTGTGACCTATAAATTTTTTGAATTGTGACATTAAAATTTTTGATTTGTAACCAAATTTCATATATCTATGACTTTTATATATTTATTAATTAAATATATAATTAATTAATTAAATCATAAATAAATTTTAATGAAAAACTTGATTTTTGAAACTTCAAACCAATATCCTTAATTTTGAAATTGTGTTTACTAAAAACCTTATTTATATATTGTTCCCTATAAAGAAATCAAGGTAATTATAGAGTTGGACTTTCTTGTTCTTTTGTTACGAGGGGATCTAGTCTTTGAAAACTCGCAAGTGAACGAAATCATGAACAAGTAATANTTTATTAATTAAATATATAATTAATTTATTAATTCATAAATAAATTTTAATGAAAACCTGATTTTTGAAACTTAAACCCAATATCCTTAATTTTGAAATTGTGTTTACTAAAAACCTTATTTATATATTGTTCCCTATAAAGAAATCAAGGTAATTATAGAGTTGGACTTTCTTGTTCTTTTGTTACGAGGGGATCTAGTCTTTGAAAACTCGCAAGTGAACGAAATCATGAACAAGTAATAAAGTAGTGAATAAAATATCGAATCCACGAGAATTACGTATTTGATCGAGTTAAAATTAATTGCAACTTTAATCGAATAGCAAACAAATTTTGTGATTTTTACTAATTCCTAAATTATCAATTAAGCCCATGTTTGGTACACATTAAAATTTTTATTTTCATTCTTCTACTCATTTTCAACCACACATTTTTCAATAAAATAATATTTTCTATCACATCAATACTGTTTTCTTCTTTTTTCAACTACACATTCTCCATCAATCTACTATTCAAAAATACATTCTTCTAAAATAATGTGGCTCAAACACACCCTAAACTAATGAAGTAAGTAAAAGTGTTTTTCAAATATGTGAGATACATTGCTAAGATGTCGAATCCCCCTTGTCAATCCACTTTTAGTGTAACAATTAAATTGACAATTTAAAATCATTTATGTTGGTCAACGTTCTTAATTTAATTGAAAGTCTCTCTCGATAGCGATCAAATCTATTCCCTTCATGTGACATTTCTATCTCTCGATAAAAGATGCAAACATGATAAATGTATTAATAAGTATTAGAACGTTTATTGAAACTATATAAAATATAGATGTATATATATCCTCTATCGAACCTTACAATATTTTATTATATTGTGTTTAAATCATATTGTCTCTCTCGATAACAATAAAATCCACTAACAATTCAATTTGTGATCAAACAATTGAAAAGAACGATAAAACAATAATAAACATCCACAGATCAAATCAAATTAAAGTTAAGATAATTAATTAAAAACTAAAAATATCATAACAATGATTCATCTCATCCTAGCAATGTATAAAATTAGTTTAACATATTGAAATTACAAGAAATAATATTTAAGTGAAAAGACATAACCCGAATTTTTGATAAATTGAGAAGATGAATTTTGAAATCTTGAATATCTTTAATGGTTTCTTGATGAATCTCCACTTGCACATTCTCTTATTTGCCCAAAAAATTAGGTTTGAATATCCACTTGATTGAATTCTTGCAAGTCTCATTTAATTCTCTCACAAAAACTATATATTTTCCTCCTTTAATGATAATAATTGATGAATATTGGAGTATAATATGTATATGAGAGGTCCCCCATGTGTATTCTGCTGTTAAATATTTGTAGGAGTTGAAAATTGGTTGAAAATCACGTCCAAATTGACTTTCAAAAGAGTTTCAATCGAATATGGAAAGTTGCATTCGCGGGGATTTTTTGTTGAGACAATTCAAAGTGCGTTGAAAATCTAACTCAAAGGTTTACAACTTTTTTAGAAATAGAATTTTCTCAATTCAGACATTTACATGCCAAAAATGGGTCTCAATTTTCGACTAAAATTTGGGAATATAACTCGTGCGATTGGAAATTGATTTTTATAATATTTTGATCATATTCAATTCTCTTTTGAGTTATAATTCTATCCAATTGTCTTCTAACAATTTTCAAAGTATCATCTTGTGGTTCAAATCAACTATTGAATTTTCAATTTGGTCCTCAAACTTTGAATTTTGACAATTTTCACCAATTTTCGCTTCCTTCTTTCAATCATTGAGTTTCCTATATAACATAAAATACTATAATTTAGAATATATTTTTGTAAGAAGAACTCTCAAATATCACTATTTTAGACATCGAATAGTGTATAAAATACACTTAACAGGATCACTTCAAAAAATTGATCCAACCAATGTTTTCAAGAAAACCACAAATAAATTTGGCCAACCTTAAGTTTGTTTGTAAATTAATTAGTTTTTCACCTTTAAGGATAGATAATATTTCTTTTAACTTTTTTTTTGGAATTTTTCTTTTAATAAACATTCCTTTTGGTTATCATGTCTATAAAGAAAATGTGTTGTTGAGATTACTAATTTGATCTAACTCTTGAATTGTTTATCCACCAAGCATTGTTATGAAGAGTAACGATTTTTGGTGCGAGATTTGAAGTTTTGTACGTCTACCGTTTTACTGTAAAATACATTTTGAAAGTAAATCTTATTTATGAATATGTTTGAAACTTGTTTATAAATAGTTTAAATTATAAATAGATATAAATGTGTGATTGATAAGCGTAATAGTGCTTGTTGATTCCACAAAATGTGTGGATGAAAAATTATTTAACCGATAATAACAATTCATAAATATTAGCCAAACATTAATATGATGTATGGAATCAATGATAAAGGCAGTTGCTTCAATTTGAATAATGCAGAGAATGACATGCATAGACCAAAAGATGGTCAAACTTATTTCTCGAGTCATTAAAGGTCAAAGAGGTATTTAGGTTCCAGTGATCCAATGCCCTTCACCATGTTCATCGTTTTCGGATTTTGAAAAATAAAAAATAATCATTGCCAAATTCAAAAATTTGTTTAGTACCAGTCCTTGACTATAAGCATTGTTAAATCACTTCATCTAAAAAATTAAATAATTAGACTGTTCACATATAGGTCATGCTTGATTTAATTTTTATCAAAAGCTTGACACGTGCATGATTTTAATGGATATTGATAAGACTTGAATTCAAAACCTCTAATAACTTTAATAACGATCCAAAAATCTTCATTTATTTCATATCATTCTAGCCCTTTGATTCGCCTCAAATTCAGGAATTCAACATCATTCAAAGTAAAAAATGCAAAATAATAATAATCATGATAATAAAAAAAAAATATAGTATTAGATTACATTTATACTCGTTTCAAGGTGACAAAAACATTAAATAATTAAATAATATGGATAATGAGAATGACACGACACATCCAATAAATGAAATAAAAGGAAATAGAGTTGTGATTTCTTTCTTCAAGAAAAGTAAGGTACAATTGTATGTAGTAAAATGAGATATAATTGACTTAAGCTGCTTCTTGTGATAAGATCTCAAGCTCAGCCCACCAGAGGGGAGAAAGTCTTGGTGCTGCTGCCTCAGGCGATACATCAATCACTCCCCGCAATTTCTGAACTATTTCTTTCATCGTTGGCCTCTTCCGTGCATCTTGTTGAATGCATCTTTGGATTACTTCACACACCACATTGAGTTCTTTATCTTTGAAGGACTTCAAGGTTGGATCGATCAAGTTGCTGATCTTCCTCATATCATTCAAGTATTCAGAAGCCTAACAAAGTTGAAATAATATAAGATTATAGAATCGAAATATACAATTCTAGGAACTAGCTAACCAGAGGCATGTTGTTCAAAACTTCAACAATTTCCAACTACATGGAGCCTAAGCCTAACTATACGGTTCACTTATCCACTGCAAAATGTCATTCAAAACATCAAAAGTTGGGTTTAGGGGCATATAGGAGATTCTATTCACGTACTAGGTGCCTCGTATTCGTACGTATTTCTTAGGGTTTTCCTTCAGAAACAAACTAAAAGGTTCAACTTACCATCATAACATTCTTCTCATTCATCGTAGTGGAACACTATAAATTTTTGCACATTTTGCAAGTTTTTTTATCTTATGTTGTTCTCATAAATAAGAAGAATGAATTAATCCATAACAACAAATTTAAACAAATAAGAAGCGATTCCAACAGACAGATACCCAGTTAATGAGAGGCCCTTGCTCTTCGGAGTATGGAAGTTTTCCAGTGATAATTTCAAGCAACAGTATTCCGAAACAGTAAACATTTGTTTCTCCGTCAGCAAGTGGTGGAAGTTCAGAATGCTCAGAGTCATTTTCTGGATTCTTTGACTTGGCAATAAGTTCTTTCCAAAAACCGATCTCTGCAACCTGAAAAAGCGATCATTTATTTCATTAAAATTGGCTGACAATGTATAGATGAATTTTTCACAATAGATCTCTAGCAATAGTCAAGATAAAATTAACACGCTATGGTTAAAATGACTTCTTTTACACTACAACGCCAATTTTATCCTTGTTAAAAAAAGGTTCCTCTTTCACAGTGCTGCCACCTCCTCATTTGCAGTTTCTCAAGAGCTCCCATGTAAATGCATATGGTGGATGGGAGAGGGAAAGGGCGACAAGGAAAATGGGGATGGGAACAGGGAGCAAGGGGAGAAATGGGGTGCACTTCATAGATATAAAATATTGCATAAACATTCACGAAGAGAAAGAAGCCTACTTTAGGAGCATAATCATCTGTCAAAAATATGAATTTTGAAGTCAAGTTGCAATGTGCCAGCGGTGGATTCAAATCATGCATGTGCTGAATGCAATAAGCTATCCCCATGATTATTCTCATCCTTGCATTCCAATCAAGGTGTTCAAGTTCTTTAACTGAAGGAACAAAGAATAAAATCTCAAAAAACATCCTGAGTATCCAAAAATGAAGCACAAGAATTTTCACATGTTTGGCTGTGCTTAAATTCAAGTCCCCAAAACATGCTATATGTCTTACCTTACTTTCTGAAAGAGCGACTTTTAAGCACAACCGAACAAGCTCTTTCTAATATCAACAAAAATTACCGTGCAAATGCTCGGAAAGAGTGCCATTTGGAGGATACTCCAAAACCATCATCCTCGTAAAAGGTTCATCCTCTTCACAGTATCCAATAAGATTAACAAAATTCTTGTGATTCACTCGGGACAACATGTCAATCTATTGAAGTGGCAAAAACAATATTAGTAAGTTCGGATAGCATTTGCAGGAGATGATTGGTGTACTTTAGTAACCTTACAAATCGTTCTAAATGAATGAACTAACCTTCTTCCGGAATGTCAATTCACAACGTTTTGACCAATCTTTTAGAGATAATATAGCAGTTGTGACAACAGCGATCTCTACTCCACTGGATAGAGTTCCCTTGTACACTGTTGCTATATTTTCATATGTATTAATAATATTGCTGAAATCCTCACATGCAGTTTCTAGCTCGTCTCTGTTTAACTTGGGGACCCCTGCAAGTTAAAGCACTTGCATTTTATATTATTTGTTACCATTGCTCAATGCATTCTGATTCACGTATTTGCCTCAGTTTATATCCAGTTCAACAAGGAAGTGGAAAAAGAAAAAGAACAAAATATATCCAAACCAGAGAAAATTGCATGAAAAAGAACTTAATTTGAAATCATTTTATTACATGTCTCTTCAAACTAGTTTTTTCATAGCAGATTCTAGACCACAAGGAGCATACATACCTGTAACAAATGCTTTCTGCAACTGCCCGCTCAATCCAGTTTTCCAAGGACGAATTGTTTGGACCGCTTTGCTTCTGCAGATGACAAAGACGGCTGCTACAATAATGAGCAGGAAAACTGCACTTGAAATCCCAATGATATACTTCCATGAATTTCCAGATTTTTCACCAGCAGGAGATTGCTTATCATTTGGTTTACTGACAGCACCAGACGAATCCGGAGGAGGATTAGTTGTGCTACTTGGCTCATGCTGTGGAGGTGGAATGGGTGATGGTACAAGAGGAGCCGGTTTCTTCCTATTTGGTACAGCTGGAAATGATCCACTACTTCTGCTTGGAAGAGCAATGATAGGATCTGATGGTGACCTAATGTTGGCAGGGGCTGCAGCAAGATTACTCGACTGTTCGACTAGTATACGACGTGCATTATTCACCAGGTTCTTTACATTTTTGATGACATCTGGCTCAAGAGAACCTAGCAAATGCAATAACATATATAATTTGGCAAATGAATGGCCTATTTGATTAAAGAACCAAAAAAGGGTTAAAACTGCTGCACTTCCAGTGAAATTTCAATTTACTCGCCAAAATTTAACTTCATTGAAAATAGGTCACTTAACTTGCACATTTGTTACAATTTGATCATTCTATTAATGACCTCTGGTTTGACAAATATAACAAAATTTAAGTGCTAACTATTTAGTGACTATCAGTGTATCTAACCCGAGGAAAAAATGTCAGGGCTTACTTGGTTGATTGCTACAGCTATGATCAGCATGATGGTGCCATGCTTTTCTTCCGAACCTTTATAAAAGACAATGATTTTCATGTATAAAAAAATGTGAACAAAAAGACAACAAATCAGCACGACTAACCTTTGCTGTAAAAGAACCTTGAGATTACTTACAGAGGGAACAGATTGAAGTGATGGATTAGGGTCTCTGTAATTGATATCACAAAAGAATCTTGCTTCTTTGATGGTTTATGACCACTCTGCCACGTGCTGCACATGACATGATTAACATTAAACTTGAAAGTGTGTGAAAAACGAGAATCTAAATATGCTTCTCACTGAGTGATGAAACTGGACTTAGAAGTAAAACGTGTGACCATTAATCAATATAAAACACTACCGCTTTCAGTAGTCCATAAATCTCTTTTGGAAAAAAGGAAAATATAGATTTGTTATAAATCATATACATAACAAGATTCTCCAGAGGTAAGAAATTAGCATAAAATGTCTTTTGGAACAGTTAGTACAAATTAAATCTCTTCTCAAGTTTATTCATATAGGTGGTTTAAGTTTTAAAAGGCAATTTAACACGCGAAAGAATTAATATGTTACCAATGCCCAATTTTTCTAGTCACACAGCCAATTCCAGCAACAGTTTTAAAATTCTCATCCAACTGTAAATCTGCCAGCAAATTAAGTTTCCCAATCTCCAGAGGAATGCTTCCTTCAAATCTATTGTTACAAAGCAACCTAAAGCAAAATATATAATTCAGCAAAGATAGATAATAGGGAAAATTGCAGCAGCGGTCCCTAACCTTTTGATTTTTAGGAGACTTTCCAAATCTTTGAAAAATTAGCGGCTATGGTCCAAATGGATGTAAAGTTAGTTGACCAAGAAAAGTAGACTTTGACCAATTTTGATCAAATTAAAGGGGGTAAAATGGTAAATTTAAATATTTACAAATATTGACAATTAAAAAATATAATTGAAAAAAAAAGGTAAATATACCCCAACACCCCACCCCCACCATCCAACCCATCTTCATGACTCCAACCAAGAATCACCGCATGGAACGCCAAAAATCATCCAAAATGAGCCTCTACTCTTCACATGGGACACCAAAAATCACCACATGGAATCCCACCCCACCCTCTGCTCTTCACTCTCCTCCATCTAATTAACAAAAATCACCCAAAACGACACCTCAGTACAAATCATAAAAAACGTGTTTCAAACAATAAAGAAATAAAAATCAGGATTGAATTCTTACAACTTCTGGTTGAAATTTGGGGTTTGTCTCTGCCATTACCATAAAAGGTTGTGAAGATTTTTGGGGATGAGGCCTGGAAGGCTGTCAAGATTCATGATTCAAAACCAAAACTCAAGATTTTTGCTAAAGATTCTTTATCCAAATTTTTATTTATGGGGACGTGGCCAGAAGGCTGTGAAGATTTTTGCTAAAAGATTCAAATTTGTTAAAGATTCAAAGGGGTTTCTTTAATGTGTTTTCATTTTTTATTATGTTTGAGGTTGTGGTTTTGAAATTGGGTGATATTGTGTTGTTTGAGATTTGCGTGGCAGTGGTGGTGATTGTGGTAGCGGTGGTAGCGATTGTGGTATCGGAGAAGATAAAGTTATCATTTTACCCCTTTAATTTAGTCAAAATTGTTCAAAGTCTACTTTTTTTGGTCAACTAACGGTCCAATCCATCCATTTGGATCCAGATGCTAATTTCTCAAAAGTTTGGGGCCTCGTTGGCACAAATTGAAGGTTAAAGTGTGCTAAAAATCAAAAGGTTGGGCACTGCTGCTACAATTTTTCCTTTATGATATTATTTCTAGCATCACACGTAAATTAAAGTTGGCAGCTAAAAACTCACAAGCGTTTCAGTGAATGCAGTCTGCCTAATTCTGCAGGAACTGCTCCGTTTAGATTATTATACCTTAAGTCCAACACTTCCAGTGTCACAAGCTGCCCGAGCTGTGGAGGGATGCTGCCCGAAAAATAGTTCTTGGAGAGGTTACTATGATCAGTCAAAAATGGCCTGTGTAAGATGACTAGTACAATTTTGAAAACAATACATATAGAAAATCCTGAAGTCCTTTTCTATCAAAAGTGAGAAAAGAGGTTTTGGGACTTAGTTGATTGAGCAAAATAGCACTTATTTTAGGTTTCAGAAATTTGGTAATATCATACTTCCTCAATGCTGGAAATGATAATTTGTTAATAGTTGTGAAATTATAATGTAAAAGCCCAGAAAGAAGTTGATACTCACAGAAATCTTAAATGAGTGAGATTTCCAAGCTCGGGAGACAACGTTCCTTGTAAGTACTGTCCATTGAGATCCCTATTCACAGGGTAAAAATTAAATGCATAAATAAATATAGCCATTCGCTCATAAATATGAAGAATATTTCAGCAGGGGAGGGGAGGAGATGGGACGGGACAGGAAGAAGGGAAGAGAATAGTCAAAATTCGGTAACTTCAAGAGATTTATAGGAACTTAAGCATGAAGGCATTACTTCAAATAGGCAACTAAAATTGCTAATAAGACATAAGTACTTACAGCATATTCACTCCACCGTTCAGACAATGAACACCCGACCAGGTGCACGGATCATAGTCATTAGGATTCCAATTTGCTAATGCTCCAGATGGATCACATTCTACCCTTGCTTGGAATTTCAACAATGCTAATCCTGCATTTCCATTTCTATCATGTCAATAATGACATTATTGGCATGTTTGGTGGGGGTGATTGGATAGTACTGGAAAGTATTAGGAAAGTATAAGCTAAATTTTGTTACCTTCAGAATTGAGAGAATAGCCCACTTGAATCTCCAGAACGAGAATCAAAAGAAAAAAACAAGATAACTGGATTCGATTAGTCGTCCATCTACCCCCCATTGCTTGCCAAACCATACGTCGCAGTGGTGGAGGCAGTTTTGATTTCTGCCGATAGCCAGGACTTTATACAAGCTGCAACACAAAATCGCCAGTTTCTTGTGCAAAATAGTCCTCCGAGCAATACAGAATTACTCGGACCACGGCAACAATTGCAATTTCTTCTCACAAAACCAAGAATCTTGAACGTTCCACGTGAGATCACCACCTTCCTCGTGCAAAATAACCTCCTAGAAATGTAAAATTACTCCGGCACAACACCAATAATGCAAAAACAACTACAATTTCTTCTCAAAGACCAAGAAAAATGCACATATACAAATTCACGTCTTCGACGTAGTGACCAAATTGGGGTCTCTCATCTTCAAATATTATTAAAATTAGGCCTATAGCACCTCCATTTTCACGAACAATCGCATAAACAGGCTCAATGAATTATCTCCAAGATTCAATTTTTAGCTGAAAATGTAGAAAATGTCACAAACTTATCAATCCTGGTTCTTGAATAAAGGTAAAATAGCACAAAACAAGGGTATCCCACAAGCCTAAACAGAATATATTATAAGAGAATAACCATATGAACAAGCAATCTACAAAGAAAAAGTAAAAGTGCTTAAAATTTATAAATTTGCAGGGTAAAGGCTCACCTGAAGAGGAGGGAAAAGGGGCAGTCGATGATGATGCAACGAATTCTTTAGCTGCCAGTGATTTGAATCCCTTTTCAATATTCTTTTTTTTTTTTCTGCAGAAAATTTTAAGAAAATGCAGTAAATAAAAAAGGGTGCAGATTATAATTAAATGAATTTATTGCGACACTCCAAATGGCAGCTTGAATTTAAAAATAATTATTAGATAAAAATTGAAATGCGAAGAAATTGTGTGTGATTTCCTAGACTGCCCTTTCCAGGATGATCTCAGAGGTGAAAACTCTCTTCGACCATCATACTCTGAAAGAGGGAAAAGTGAAAAGAAAAAAAAA
>CAIGRQ010041479.1:0-13704 GCA_903798375.1 Fraxinus sp. D2006-0159
CTGGTGCGATTTTCTTCTGTGGATTGTGGATTTTGGATTGATCTTGGGCTGAGGGGCAGCCTCATAAAAGTCCCAACAAGTACTTAAAGCAAAGGAAAATCTAAAAATTAATTGAAGACGAAATTGATTCTCTATCATTTCTTTGCAATTATAATTTTCTGATGGTGAATGATCAATTCTTTTCATATTTTTATGTAATTAGCGTGGTAAGATATACTCATTGGTGTTGGGATGATGATGTAAACCATTTAGTTTTCATTTTAATTTAATACTTCTTCTTTTAATTATGATTCCTATCATGTTTACAATGTTAATTTAAATGTTCGATCGCCATTTAGATAAATAAGTGATTTATTTTATTTTTGGGAGGTTCGAAATATGTTTGACTTTACTCTGGAGAGATTGTTAAACATTGTAGGACTATAGATTGTCAATCTATGCACAAATTAGGTTTAACAAATAGAAGTTGAGGATTATAATGGAAGCGAATGATGGAGTCATATTCCTAACAAGTTTTCTCACATAAATTGTTTTCAAACTCATTTCCATTTGCATCTAGTTAGCCTTAGTATATTAATTAGTATTTATTGATACAAAAAATCAAACTATCAATTGTGTGTGTCAATTCGTTTTTTATCGCAAATTGATGGAATTGAAACTAAAGTTTAAATTTCATGGGAACATATTCGTACTCATTTTACATTATTACTTGTCAATGATCTTTTATGTTTACAGAATTCTACCGAACGAGTTTTTGGCACCATTACTGAAGATTAAGAATTTTAGTTTGAATTTCATTAGTTTGTAATTATTTTCGAAGTTTCTTTTTGTTTTTGGATTTCTATAATGTCTTGTTAATACTCTCATTTTCTTTGATTTTTTCAGGTATTTGGATAGTGATATACGCAAGATTTTGAAGATCTCGAACTCCTACCATTTGATCTTGAGATCGAGAAAACTTTTAAACAATAAACAAAGAACAGAGAGAGGCAAGTTGAGAGAAAACAAGAAGAAAAAGTGACAACAAATCAGGTTCAAGCACCTCAACCAGTTGTGGTTGTAGTTGATGAAGAGTTGCAAGCTGGGGAGATTTATGACCCCACCAGTTGTGTAAAGTCAATCAACCATTACTTATCCTCTCTATGGGCAAGCTAACTTTTAATTTCGATAAAATGTGATCAATCTCACTCACAATGACAACCAGTTGCTGTTCATGTCAAGGCTCATGAAAATACACGAGCCATCAAATAGGAAAACACTGAGAAAAGTAATAGGGATTCATAATCTTATTAGCTCAGATGGAGACTTAACAAAGAAGATGGACAGTCTTACTCAGACATTGCACATGGTACACAACCCTACTTCAATTTGTGAGGGCTGCATGGAAAATAATCAGACCTTCAATTGCCCTTTATCTTCTACTCACATAAACAATTCTAAGGAGGTAAACTATGCACAAAACTTTTAGAGATAGTAGATCAATCCCTATTCTAACACCTGTTGGAGAAATCATCCAAATTTCTCTTGGAGAAACAATCAATACATGAATTATACATTATAGCACCAACATGCTTTCATAAAGAATTTGGAGAATTGGGTAGGTTAAATAGTAGTTAAATTATCTGGTTACGAAGTAATACTGAAATAAATCTGAAAGAACTGAAAAGTCTTTCACTACAAGAGATTCATGTTACTACAAGTGAAAAGGTACTTACCATGGATGAGGGGCAAATGAGCCAATCTGAACAATTAACAAATGTGATTTCGAATAAGAATTCAAATACTCTACAGAATAAGGTAATCGTTTCTATCAAGACCTGTGTCTTTGACCCAATTCCTTCAAAAGTTGCAAAAGTATAAGATTGACAATCAGTTCGCGGAGTTTCTGGATATATCTAAAAATTAGGTATTCTATGGTACCGTAAAATTCAGTTTTTCAGGATACAACGGTAAAATTAGTAGATAATGAGCACCACAGACACTACTCGGTGAACTGATTTAGTGTTTGAACAATACCACCACCAAGACTTCGAAAGAAAAAAAATATGTAGACGAACTCGAAAATATATTTTCAGATGAATTCGTGTGTGTTGAAAAGAGGAAAAACGAGTATATATATATACTGACTCTTGAGAGTGTAACTTGTCCATTCACTTAATGACAATTACCATAGGAGTTTCAACCGTTTCAGAAAATAAAAAGTCAGTTGAATAAAATAAAAATGTAGCAAAACGTGGATACTCCTAAGGGGTCAATTTTCCTCATTTCGATCCGACATTCGTGTACACAAGCCGCGCCCGTACACAAGTTCAAGGTCCGAAGCCTATTTCAGTCCATGATTTGCATCCCCTTGCGCGCGCACGTGGAGATAGCCTCTATGCTACATATGATTACACAATTCTAAAATGCAATCATATTTAAAGTGATTTTTATTTTCATCCACTTCTTATGTGGGATACACATTTCTAGTTTTCCCACCAACATAAACCCCTTTTAAGTGGCACACTTTGAGTTTCAATTTCTCATTCACTCCGAACATCAATTTTGACAAGTAAATATATGATTTCGATGTATTCACCCTCCTCTTGTATTTAGTCAGAAATAGAAGGTAAATAGCCAGACGGGTCCCACTCAAAACTCATGTCAAAGTCAACCAATATCTCATTTTTTCCAATAGTGGGTTCCAGGGTAGATATAATTTTTTTATCATTTTTAACAGTTTCTATCGAAAAATGCACTTTGTATTTCATTTGTATCTCTTTATTGAAGAAATTTTCGATCACTTAAAGATCTAAATCACAATTTAGAGCATCATTGACGATGATGTAAAATTTTGTAATGCAACCTTGTACGAAATATCTTCTCTTATTGTTGCAATTTGGAAAAAGTGTTATCACATTATTTATTTAGTTCATGTTTGACTCTCTTTAAATTAAAACTCTTTATTTGTAATACTTATTTTCAATCACGGATTCACACAGTAAAATATTCTGTACTTAAATTCAAAAATTTTCCCTACTTTTAAACCACATATTCTCTAAAACATTACTATTTAAAATATTATTTTACTCAAATTCTCTTTATAATGGTCATTAAACTGTGACGGAGTAATTGTGGGTCATGCTTGTTATCTTCAATTAAACACGTGTCTTTATGTCACATAATAATACTATGTAACCTTATTGGAGTTGTAACTTCAATTTAGATGACGCTAAATGAAATGTGAAATTAAATGAGTTATTTAATTCAATTTATCATTTAATATCACATTGATACAATCTAAATTGAGTTTACAATTTGAATGGGGGCTAAATAGCATTATTATATGTCATAAATTAGTGTACGGTTGAAATGCGTGTTATTCACGTATTGTTCATGTTGATTCCACGTGGAACATGTCTTTTATTTTTGGAGGCAGAGCGTACTTTAAAGGTCAATCACGGTGATTAATTGCATGCTTACTAGAAATCATCATTTGAACAAAATTGCATGCTTCTCAACTATTAACAGGAAAGAAAAAAAAATTGAATAATTAACCTTCAATTCAATTATATGCAAATTAATTGTCACCAACTTCGTTTCCACATCATATGAAAAAAAAGAAAAGAATTCATGAACCATCCAAACAATACTTAAAATTAATGAATCTTGACCACAATAGATTTTGCATCGTCAACTTCTAAGTTGTTTCATCTTATACACCTTTCATCGAAATTAGCGTTATCGCCCTCAAAAAATGAATACTTCAGAAGATCCGTTGATGATTCAATTAAGTTTATGTAAGACCTCATTTTCATCCTAAGTTGTGAAACAATGTGACCTCAAATGATGTCACAATCCAATAGCCACATCCAATGCCATTTGAGATTCACATTTTAACTTTACACCCATCTCTTAATAGTCGAGCAACTTCGTTTTATAAAGCCATCTTTTTCAAAATTCTCTATTTCACTCGATCATCCAACCATCTTCCTATTATAATGTTTTCTTTTTTGAGTAAAATCTATACGCAAATGTGACTTGACTGTTGTTCGAGTAACTTCATCTATATTAAAGATTCTTTCCCTCAATCTATTGAGAGTTGTCTAACTAGTGTTATGACTACAAGTTGTTTCTTTTTAATTTTCAGGCAGGAAGAAAAAATAGACTTAATTATAGTCTAACTTATTTTCACAAAGTTTGGCCGAAAAAAGTCGATCAATATTGTCCAAGACATAAATTCAACGTCAACTAATTTGAAGATATACCCCTAAAATGATAAACAAAATCTAATGTGGTCCCGGAAGTAGATTCCCTAAACATGAGCTTTTTGTTTCTTTAGAACGTGGTAGCCACCATAGACACACACAAGCATTGTCTCTTTCGTATGGTAAAAAGGATTTGCTCATAGGGTCTGAATTGTTCAGTCCTCAACTTTGTTCACTTCGTGTTCAAATACTGTTTCAGCAGGAATTGTGGAGTCTATACAGTATACCTGAACAGTCCAAGAGAATGAGACAAGGAGAGTGTAAAAACTAACCGAAGTTAATTTGCAGGAAACCCAAATGCCCAATATTATAGAATAATGCTATCTAACATCATTGGTACTAAAACACTAATTTATGTGGTATTATGTGATATGTTCAATTAAATGTGAAATTATGAAAGTCATGTAATTAAATATGTCTTTAATGCCACTAACGTTGCCACTAGACTGTTGTGAAATATCAGTCATGCTAAATATCACTACTCAATATTGTATAGTTTCCAATTGGTGGCAATTATTAACAAGATCCCACTCCTTCTAACAACTAGTATTAAATTGTCATGGCTGGATACTTACCGGTTGACTACCTCTAACCGTAACACAGAAAATGCACTAAGCTAAAATTATGTGACCGAACAAAGTTAAAAGAGAATGGGGATAAGATAAAAGAAAAAAATTAGAAGAAAGAGATGAGAAAGCTATTCAAAGATTTCAACAAAATCACTGAATGTCAAATTACAAAGCTGCAACTCATCTTCCCAATTCTGTATCTATAGGCTTCCGAAACAGAGAAAACATATTTTTCCAGATAAAATGGAAAAGGCATTTTTTAACTAACTTTAATACAATTTCAATTAAAAAAAGGACAGCTTAACCCAAACGATGTTGTCTTCAATTCATTTGCTCCAGTTAAGTTCGGTTGGCTCCTTTCTTCTATTCCTTTCCTTTTTCCCTCCTTCCTCCCACTGGCTCTTTACATGACAACCATTTCCCTTAAATGAACGTTGTCCTCAAGGTTCATAGAGTGGGAGCATAATTGTTGAAGTAACTCCTCCATTTCAGGACTCATTGATGGCTGTTAAGGAAGTTGATTACCAGGACCCATCTGACCAGAGAATAGGGGTGTGTTCCTGATGTATTCTCATGTAAAACTTAAATGAACGTTGTCCTCAAGGTTCATAGAGTGGGATCATAATTGTTGAAGTAACTCCTCCATTTCAGGACTCATTGATGGCTGTTAAGGAAGTTGATTACCAGGACCCATCTGACCAGAGAATAGGGGTGTGTTCCTGATGTATTCTCATGTAAATTAGGCATCCATGGGAATCCTCTATTTGTTTGATTCGAGCTTCTAACTTGATTGAATTCCATTCCTAATTGTGGACCTCCACCCTAATAAAGTGGCGGCGACAAGGAAACACCTGGAAATGATGGTTGAGAACTTTGTGATGCTGTTGAAGAAACATTTGGAACTGCTTGAGTGGGATGCACAACTTTTCACTACCCTTGGATTAAACAAGTAGGACAAGGTGGCATGTCTCATTGTGCTCTTCTTCATACTCAAATGAAGCGTCTTCTTCAGGAATCATATCCTTTGACCTCAGTTCTTTCTCAAAATTTTCCTCTTCATCTTCAGGGATTCTATTTTCATCTTCTTCGATCTGATTCTGAACTGCGTACTCATCTGTAGCATCTTCTAGCCTTGATTGCAGTCCAGGGCGTGTATGTTATATCAAATTCACTGAGCTCAACAGCCCATTTCAATAACCTTTCTGAGGCGTCTGGCTTCTGTAGGACTTGCCTCAATGGAAAGTTCCTTAGAATGTGAATGCTGTGGGCCTGGAAATACGGCCTCAATTTTTAAGAAGCGGTGATCAAAGCGAGAGCCAATTTCTCCATGTCTGGATATCGCACTTCGGCAGGTAATAAAGCTTTGCTTACATAGTATACTGGCAGTTGGTGCATCTTTTCTTCTCGTACAAGCACTGAATTGATTGAATCTTCAGCTACTGCCAAGTATAGCAGCAGGGGTTCTCATTTTTTGGGTTTACTGATGAGAGGTGTCCGACCCAAGTAGTTTTTCAACTCCTGGAACGCCTTTCGCATTCTGGGGTCCATTGGAATTTCGTACCCCCTTTGAGGACTTTAAAGAAGGGTACACACTTTTCAGTGGACCTAGAGATGAAGTGATTGAGTGTAGCTATTCTACCAATGAGCCGTTACACTTCCTTAGGCTTTTGTGGCGATCTCATTTCGATCAGAGCCTTAATCTTCTCTGGGTTGGCTTCGATTCCCCTCTGATTCACTATGTAGCCCAAGAATTTACCTGAAGTTACGCCAAATGAACATTTTAGAGGGTTTAACCTCATGTAGTACCTTCTTAGTGTTTGGAAAGCTTATCTCAGGTGTTCAATGTACTCAGCTAGGAGGCTCTTTAGTAGCATATCATCGACGTAAACCTCCATGGTTTTGCTGAGCTGATCAGCAAACATTTTGTTGAATAACCTTTGGTAGGTGACCCCAGTATTCTTCAGGCCAAAGGGCATCACCTTGTAGCAATAGAGTCCTCTGTCAATGATGAAGGAAGTGCCGTCCTCGTCGCTTGGGAACATAGGAATTTGATTGTAGCCTGAATAAACATCTATAAAACTTAGCAGCTCATGCCCAGCAGTTGAATCCACTAATTGGTCAATCCGATGAAGTGAGAAGCTGTCCTTTGTGCAGGCCTGGTTAAGAATAGAGAAGTCAATGCAGACCCTCCATTTACCGTTGTACTTTTTCACAAGGACGGGATTTGAAATTCACTTCGGATTGTTGGCTTTACGAATGAAGCCATTGTTGATGAGTTTCTCTACTTCCTCTTTCAGGGCCTCATACTTTTCAGCATTCAACGCCCTCCTCTTCTGCCTGTGTAGAGCACAGTTCGGGTCAACTTGCAAGTGGTGGCGGCTGACTCAGGGGTCTATCCCAATCATGTCTTCGTGCCTCCGTGCAAAGACATCTGCATTCTTCCGTAGGAAGTCTTTCAGTTCTTCCTTAGCCTCTTCTTCCAATCCCTTGCCAACATACAGGACCTTAGATGCGTCTTGAAGGTTTACTAGGAATGTTTCCAGCTCCTCTATTGGGGCAGTTTGGGATTCTGATTCAATTACCCAGGGGTCCCACTCTTCCAAGGATATTTCGATTTTGGCCTCTGCAACGCGTCAGAGGTTGCCCTTCTTCAGGGGCCTCGACATTTCAGCATTCAGCACCATATTAACTCGCGACTCTACCTTCCTCAGAGAGTTAAGATAACACTCCCTGGATCCCATCTGGTAGCCTCGGACAGTGGCAATTCCCCTTTCCGTTGGGAATTTCATGTAGAGATAATAGATGGAGATGACTACCCATAATTCTTTTAGGGCTGGTCTCCCCAGAACTCCGTGATAGGCAGAGCGGCGATCGACAACTAGAAACTCCATGAAGTGGTGTGCTACATGGGGCGAAGGCCCCATTTCAACAGCCAAAATAATTTTACCTCTGGGAATGATATTGTCTCCGGTGAATCCGTAGAGAGGCAAGGTCAATGGTGTTAGCGCGTGATCTACTGCCATCTTATCAAAAGCAGATCCGAACAGGATGTTGACAGAACTGCCATTATCCACCAGCATTCGTTTTAGCCTGTTGCAGGCCACCACAGCTCGACTACCAAGGCGTCACAGTATGGGAAGTGCACACTTGCTGCGTCTTCCTGAGTGAATGTAAAAGGCTCCACGGTCTTGTCTCTTGAAGATTGACTTACTATATAGCTTGCCATGGGTGGACTCCTCGCCTTTCTGGTGTAATTCCTCTGAGCATTTTTTTGATTCGCCTCCTACATGGGGTCCTTCGATAATAGTTTCAATTTCTCGAATGGACTGCTGTTCATTAGAATTAGCTGAGTCCCTTCTGGGATGTTTCCCGCTTCGAGGCCTTTCCCTATCATCATTCCTATCATTGTGTGGCGAGTGTCGCCTTGTTTTACTTCTTCGTAGGGAGTTCTTTTGTGTGTTACCCTGATAGTTGTGATCCCTTGCGTTGCGTCGTTTGCTGGCAGGCTTGTTTGCATTTCTGCACTCGCTTGTATCATGGCCATAGTAGCGATGGAAAGCGCAATAAGGCCGTGATTCTCCTTGGGGCCTATTTCTAGGCATCCCGCTTCGCCCTCTATTTCTAGAGGTTGAGGGTCGTCTAGTGTTTCTAGGTGAGTTGTCAATGTTGGGTCCAACACTTTCATAAGCCAAAGTAGGCACTGTATTTAATATGGCAGTGGCCAGTGCCTGTCCCGAGGTGGAGGCCACATCGTGTCTGGCCTAAGTCCATTGTTGGTTCACTATTTGAGAGGTGGGTCCTCTACCAATTTGCCTATAAGGGGGAGGAAGTCCTTGGGCAGCTCTGTTTCGGTGGTCAATCATCTCTTCGTTGACAATTTCTAGTTTCATCATCTCCACCAATTCGTCATATGTAGAAGGATTCTTGCTTCGGACATCTCTCTAGAACAAGGTGTTCACATTTAGGCCTCATTTCAGAGCTGAAAGGGCCTTTTTGTCAGTGACTTGCTCGCAATAAGTTATTTCATCAGTGAAGCGGGCAAGGTAGCTCTTCAAAGTCCCCCCTGCTACTTGTCTCATGTCTTATAAGCGTTGTATTAGAGCTTCTCCCTCTTTTCTTGAGAGATATAGGTTCAGAAATGCCTTCTTCAGATCTGGCCAGCTCTTTATGCTAAGAGGTACCAATCTGCTGTACCATACTTCAGCAGCTCCACCAAAAGTTAAATGAAATACCCTGCATTTCAAAGCTGGCGAGGCGCCTCCGAGGCTCATTTGTGTTTAATACTTGTTGAGATGCTTCTTCGGGTCACCCTTTCCCTTATATTTGGGGATTTTAGGATGAACGAAGTTATGAGGCATCGGAAAGGTAAGAAGCTCCCTAGAGAAGGGCAGGTTATCATCATCATCATCATCATCATCAAGTTCATATAACCTGCACGGTTCGTCCGAATCATTCCCATCTGTTATTGGGTGAGGTAGATGCTGAACAGTTTCGCCCATGTTCCCCCAATCCACCATATTTCGTCTCTCCCGCCTATTTCTAGGTGGAGGGGCTTGAGCTTGGGTTTGCGCATGCTCCTGTTGGCGAGCCACTTGGTGTGTGGGTTGGCCCCTTTTTCTAGGAGCCCGACCAATTCTATCAAAGACACTAGCATACCTCTGGGGCTGCTCTTTATATTCTGGAGGGAAGTTATCCCCTCCTATAGGGGCGTTGTCAGCCGGAGCGACAATGTAGTTTGAAGTGTCTATTCCTACCTCTCTTTCAATGGGGACTTCATCTTGGGGGCTCGAGTGAGTCCTCCTGCTTGATTCCGCTTCAGTTAGTCTATGAGCTGATTGTTGAGGATTTTGTGAGGCTTGAAACCCACCCTGGTTCTGCACCTGCATGAGGAGTTCTTGCATGGCAGTGTTTTAAGCTACAATGTTCTTCACGTTTGCTGCCATAGTAGCCACTTCAGTCGTGAGTTGGGTGGTCTTGTTTCCCCTGCGGTACCGGTGGTGGGGCCGCTGATGCGTCACATTTCAAGAAATTTCTTCCTCAGAGATCTCTCTTGTCTTCCGAGGGTCCACATTTCTTTACTAGAGCTCATGGTCCGGAGTGGCAAAACTTACATAACTGATTCTTTTTCACGAACCGATCCCTTTTTTCAAGGGAGAATATCAACCGGATATTCGAACAAGCTTTTTGGTGGGAAGACTCGTAGTTTAAGTAAGTTTTCCACAGATGGCGCCAATCGTTGACCACGAAAAATGGCTTTGATATGCAGCCAACAGAATAAGTCTTCAAGTCGGCCCTTCCCTGCACATGTAGCACGACGTCAGTCACCTATGACTTTTTTCGGAGGGGTTGGGAGCTGCCATGAATACTCCGACGATCAAGTCAGCCTGGATTCAACCGAAAAATAGTTCGCCGACAGTGGAACACTCGTCGAGAAGCGGTTGATATAAATGTATGCTAATAGGGTGCCAATATGTGAGGGAGAGAAAATGATACCGAGTTTACAATATAGTTGGAGTAAAAATAGGATTTGAATCCTTCTTTAGGCATAAGGAGGTAGTATTAATACTAAGGACGGAAAAATGAGAGCTGTTGGATGAGGAGACACGTGTTATCAGATCCCAGGGCCCGTCCCATCCTAGGTGTCAATCTGTCTTTCCATAGGTTGGCTGGCATTGAATATTTCTGACAAAAGTAGCCGAGTTGACCGTTTGGGTCCTGCCACGCGTCCCATCAGTCAGGGATTTAGCTTTGGAAAGATTCGTTGTAAAGAGATCTTTGTGCGAGCGAGGCGAGGCAGGTGTAGAGTTGCAGAAGCGGAGTACGGGCCTTTGCATCCACATTATATTGCAGATGAGTTCGGTTCCTTCGCTTGTGGGTGTTTAGTTCGTCCTCACGTAATCGCTTCGACTTATGTAATCAGTTTGTCCCATGCGCAATCACCTCGGTTGACACATGGCTCGGTGCTTGCCACCCCCCTGCTGACACGTGGCAGGTGAGGTGGCGGATCTGATGCAGGCCCATAACAGTATTTCTTTTGCATCTCTTTATTGAAGAAATTTTCGAACACTTAAAAGACCTAAGTGACAATTTAGATCCAATTTAGAGTATCATCGACGATGATCTAAAATTTTGTAATGCAACCTTGTACGAAATATCTTCTCTTATTGTTACAATTTGGCAAATGTGTTACCACAGTATTTATTTAGTTCATGTTTTGACTCTCTTTAAATTAAAACTCTTCATTTTTAATACTTATTTTCAATTACGTAAGTTCAAAGTTTTTCCTACTTTTTAACCTTGCATTCTCTAAAAAATTACTATTTAAAATATTATTTTACCCAAACTCTCTTTATAATGGTCATTAAACTGGGATTGAGTAATTGTGGGTCATGCTTATTATCTCTAATTAAACAGGTGTCTTTATGTCACATAATAATGCTATGTAACATCATTGGAGTTGCAACTCCAAACTAGATGGCACTAGATGATACGCTAAATGAAATGTGAAATTAAATCGGTCATTTAATTGAACTTCATTTAATATCACATTGATGCCATCTAAATTGGGGTTGCAATTTGAGTGGGGCTAAATAGCATTATTATTTGTCATAAATTAGTGTATGGTTGAAATGCGTGTTATTCACGTATTGTTCATGTTGATTCCACGTGGAACATGTCTTTTATTTTTGGAGGCAGACCATACTTTAAAGGTCAATCACAGTAATTAATTGCATGCTTACTAGAAATCATCATTTGAACAAAATTGCATGCTTCTCAACTATCTAACTGGAAAGAAAAAAAAAATTGAATTAACCCTCAATTCAATTATATGCTAATTAATTGTCATCAATTTCGTTTCCACATCATATGAAAAAAGAATAGAATTCATGAACCATCCATACCATACTTCAAATTCATGAATCTTGACCACAATAGATTTTGCATCATCAACTTGTCGTTTCATCTTATATACCTTTCATCGAAGCTAATGTTATCACCACCCAAAAATGAATACTTCAGAAGATCCGTTGATAATTCAAGTAAGTTTATGTAAGACCTCATTTTCATCCTAACTTGTGAAACAACGTGACCTCAAATGATGTCACGATCCAATAGCCACAAACAATGCCATTTGAGATTCACATTTCAACTTTACGCTCATCTCTTAATAGTCGAGCAACTTCGTTTTATAAAGCCATCTTTTTTCAAAACTCTCTACTTCACTCGATCATCCAACCATCTTCCTATTATAATGTTTTCTTTTTTGAGTAAAAGTAACTTCATCTATACGCAGATGTGACTTGACTGTAGCTCGAGTAATATTTCTCATAATAACTAATAAGTCCTTGCATCCTATATTGTCTTAAAATTCATCGCAACATAAGGTACTTATAATTATTTTCACTCAATCTCATTGAACCACGTTTGAGCCTCGTTATGTAAAATTCATTTTTCCTTCAACTCATTTTCTTTCAACTATACATCTTCTCAGTAAAATAATTTAACGTATAAACCTCAAACTTTTACCTACTTTGCATCTCACATTCTTGAAAAAATCAGTATTTACAAATTATTTTTTCCAAAAATAAAAAAGGGAGATCGAACCACCCCTAAGTTTAATTTACGCTTTTTTTTCAAACTTTTGAAGCAGGGACAGCTAGAATTTTGCTGTGCTGGTTTAATTTTAGGGTTATTGTCATCACCACTAATTAGATTTATGATAAGATTATGTTTGATTAGAAGAAATTGAATTTGGGAAATTTTGTCTGCCCCAAAATCATTAATAACCCCTACATCAACCCCATTATCATGAATCATTTAGACAACCTAAAAAGATGAGCATTCCTACATAGAGAAGTGCTACGAAAAGAATATGGTATCTGCAAAATGTGAAAAAAAAAAAAAAAAGCATGAAATTTCCGTTGTATCAAACCATAATCACTTAGACAACTTAAAATAATGAACAAAAATTGAATAAAGCATGAAATTTTCCAATTCTGTTAAGGGATATGTATCCCACATCAATAAATGATGTTGACACAGACCAATTAATAAAGATCTTGGGTTACTCCTCTTAATAAGGTTGACCTTTTAAGATGGACCCCCAAATCTTAACATGGTATCAGAGCCCATTATGCTCCAACGAGCGATTCGATCCCGTTAAGACTCCAAAAGTGAGCACGTGGATTTCAAGATTGGTCTGCTCAAACGAGCCACCATCTTGCGGGGGCGTGTTAAGGGATATAATCCCACATCGAATAAAGATGTAGACACAGACCAATTAATAAAGATCTTGGGCTACTCCTCTTAATAAGGTTGACCTTTTAAGATGGACCCCCAAATCTTAACATGGTATCAGAGCCCATTATGCTCCAACGAGCGATTCGATCCCGTTAAGACTCCAAAAGTGAGCACGTGGATTTCAAGATTGGTCTGCTCAAATGAGCCACCATCTTGCGGGGGCGTGTTAAGGGATATAATCCCACATCGAATAAAGATGTAGACACAGACCAATTAATAAAGATCTTGGGTTACTCCTCTTAATAAGGTTGATCTTTTAAGATGGACTCCCAAATCTTAACAATTCTTTTATTAGAAAAACAATTAAAAAAATAACTTATTTTATTACCAGTAGCCAGTAGGGTGTGGAATGGGAGCGATGCTGCCAATTGGGGTGGAGAGGAAGTGACAACGCCTCAAAATAGGCATCATGATGCGGACATCATCTTTTTTGTTATTATTGGATCGTTTACTTATTTTATTTAGTTGGGCTTGTACTAACGGGTAGTCCAAACCCTTTACTTTTGGTTTGTTTATTTTCTATTTATACAAGTCAATCTATTTTCTTGGACGATGAACGAATGATTTGTTGGAAAATATATGGCAAG
>CAIGRQ010041536.1:0-11321 GCA_903798375.1 Fraxinus sp. D2006-0159
AGTCCATTTTTTGGAGTCAACAGGAATAGCTAGTTTTTGTTGCATGAAAGTGTTTTGATTGAGACGATACATTTCCTTTGCTCGAAGTAGTTATGATTTTGCTTGCGCCATTTTTTTTAATTTTTACTCTCTTCTTGAAGGAGAGAACTTCGTTTCAGTTAAGCAATTAGATTATTAGTGGTATTCTTCAACTTTTGAAGAGTACTCTCAAAATAATTAGGAAAAAATCTAGCTATTAAAAGACATCGTAAAGCACCTATTTGTCTCCCTTTAAAACAAAGTATTATGCTATTGTCTAAAAAATGACATCCAGCAAGTGTGCCTGCCAGAAAATTATTTTACTTAAATAATTAAATAAAAAAGTTGACTGTATTTTAAACTATGATAAAATATCATGTAACATTATATAAACCATTATATAAGGTTTTATGTACGTGTAGCAACGTCCTAAAACAACTCTTTAATTTTCAGACTCATTTTCAACCATACATTCACATAATAAAAATATTTTGCATATAAATTCAAAACTTTTCGTACTTCTTTAAACACACGTTCTCCAAAAAATCACTATTCAAAACATCCACCAGAGGCTAATAAATCATTAAATATATATAGTGCATTGCAAGGATCAACTTCAGATGCTATTTGGAAAAAAGAAGTCACATTCTTCAAAATGAATAATTTCTTTCAATACCTAGAAATGACCCAACTGATTTTGACTTCATAAAACTAGTATACGGGTCACAAATGATTAGCTATTTTATACCACATAATTTCTATCTGATAAAGAGTAGAGAATAAAGATCTTTACAGGTAGAGGGATAACCAAACTGCCTGATGGACAACCTATATGGGCGCTGCACATGTCGTTCTAAAATGTCCAGTCTGGTTACAGCGGCTACAATGCACCACCCGTTTAACACGATCACGATCTTCTCTACGAGTTCGCCTCTTTCTCGTCTGTCCTAGTGACCGAAGTGTCTTTGGTGGATTCACAACAATATCTTCACCACTGCCTTCATTTTGAGATCTCAGAGACATCTCCTGCCAGAGGGTTCTGTCTGGGATAGGATGTATTGTTTGAGAGTATGTTTTGCGATATGTTGCCACAGTGAAACAACTCTCAGTAAAGCGGTGAACATTCTGCCTGCAAGAAAGGAGAGCAGCCACAGCATGACAACAAGGAAGACCATATAACTGCCATCCTCTACATGAACAACGGCGGTTGCGGATATCCACAATGTTGGTTCCTTCATGAGATATAACTTCAAATTCGGATTCATTTGCTCGGAGAACCTGGTAATTGTGTGCTCGCCCAAGGGCCTCTGAGATGTGCCTTTCGGCGGAGGGAACAAGTAGAGATGTCCACTGCATGCTGGCTTCACGTCGCTCATTGAACCAAGTCATCAACTGCCTACGTATGCATTCCATCATCTGAACTACTGGAAGCCCGGAAGCTTCCCGTATCCAAGAATTTAATGACTCAACTATGTTGGCTGTCAGATGCCCAAAACGCGTTCCCTCAAAGTGCGAAGTGGCCCACAAGTCAGGTGGAATTCGTCGAACCCAATAAGCAGCATCTGGTGACATTTCTTCTATCTCCAGAAGTTTAGTTTCAAACTCCAAAACAGTAAGAGCATTAGCAGCTTCCCAGAGAAGGTGGACAAGAACACTATTGTTGAACTCCTTCCGGAAATTCTCACTGAGATGATGCAAGCAGAACCCATGAAAAGCAGTTGGGAAGTTCGACTCTACTGCATCTACAATGCCCTTTTGCCTATCAGACAAGAAAATAAGCCTTGGCATGTTCCCGATGTTGGTCTCAAGAAGGTTATGCAGCTCGGAAAGGAGCCACATCCAGTTTTCATCATTTTCCTCTTCAACAACACCAAAGGCCAAAGGAAATAGTGATCCATCTCCATCGAAACCTGCAGCGAAGAGCAGGGTCCCCAGGTACTTGCTTTTCAGAAGAATTCTATCCAGCCCAATCAGTGGCCTACATGCATTCAGAAATCCATATATTGATGCTTGATATGAAACAAAGAGACGCTGGAAACTATTGTCCACTGGATTCACATAAACTGATGCCATACTTCCTGGATTGGTCTGTCTCACTTGATCACAATATTGTGGTAAAAGGCGATAATCTTCCTCAAATGAACCACGAAGAGAAGCCATTAACCGCTCCTTTCCTCTCCATGCTTGCTTGTATGACAAGGTTATACCATGAACTCGGTGAATTTCCTCCAGTATCTCCTTTGGCTTGTAATGTGGATTTTCCATGAGCCGTTGTTCCACAGTGTTTGCTACCCACTGGGCAGAAGCTTGCTGATGACCAAGATGAGTAATACCCCCACATGTATGGTCTGCATGGATGGTCCTAATGGTAAAAGTAGGAACTCCTGGAAGCTTCGCGGCATGAATCCTCCATGGGCATCCTTCACTAGCACATTTGGCAGTGAAACGGGTTTTGTCAGACTTGACTGTTTGTATCTCAAAGTGAAGGGCTATCGCTGCATCCCTTAGTGCTCTGCGACAACTCTTGACATCAAGGAACTCTTGGCCCACACTCAGTTCATGCATAGGAGCAGGAGTCAGCATCCGCGATTGGACAATAGGGGAAGTTATTATGAACTGAGGCTGCTGAACAGACAGATTGGGTGAAGAGATAACACTAATTTCATGATTTTGGTCAACAATGAGCTCCAAGTTGTCATCAATGTCATGGTTCTCTATATTAGCCAATTCATTATTCCCTGAAAGGCCCAATTCATGTTCCTGTGAGGTAAAAGTCAATTGCCTATCACGATTATCCAACCCACTATTATCTTGATCGATGCCCATTTGACCATATTCGCATGGATCTAATTCATTTGCATCACCTGCATTGTATTTACTCTCATGCTCATTGCCTTGATCATACTTGTTTTGAAGTTCTTGATCATGTGTAAGAGCCATTTCCTGGTTAATGGCAGGAACCAGCAAATAACATTGACTTACACCCTTTCCTAAACCTATCTCATTATCATCTGCTCGTTTTAAATCCATATCAAGTTCATGTGTTGAATCACCAGGTTATGACTATGTTTAAAACCAACATGTGGATTTTGAGCTGATCAAATAACTTGCCTTTGCCCAATAACTGGATGTTGGTTGTCCACACAAGATCAATGAATTCCCTTATACTTCAAAAGTATTCTTAATCTTTGCAATCTACCAGCTGAAAAGAAAATTCAAAATTGATTAATACTGAAGCATAACAATAATACCCAACATTACCATCGCAATAACTGTGATCTTCTAAACAATCTGCAGCTGTCCAAGGCATAAATAACATTAGGAATGTATAAAAAACTTGCTCTAAGGACACAAAACTTCACTTAATTAGGCAAAAAAATACAATTAATCATGATGTATCACAAAAGATCAATAAAACCTATAAAAAAATAAAAAAACCAAAAATGGATAGGAAGTAGAACAAAATTTAAACATCCCAACATAATTTATCAGAAGAAACAATACATTCATTAAAATTCTAGAAAGGTTTAAGTTTACTTGACTTCTTTTCCTAATTAATCAAACAGAAAATCAAGCGGAAAATATCAGTAATTATAAATAAAATCATCACCCATAGATCTTAGATGAGGCAAGTAAAACCCTAGTCATGAACAGCTTCAAAATTAAAAACCCGGAACCTAGTGAAATATGGTTTTACGTTCAAAACATATTGATTAATAGATGCAGAATTAATATTTACAAACGAACTAAATCACAATTCGAACACACATATATACGCATAGAAAGAAAATCATCCTTAAAACCCTTTGATCTTATCGTTGAGAAACCCCAAATCTCAAGCCACGATGAGGGATCAAGGATAAATAAGCAGAAATCAAATATACACATATACACATTGAAAAGAGAAATGGAGAGAATTTGATTTTTGGCGGGCGACAGATTATTAATAATAATAAATATAAAAAGTGGGAGTGAGGGGAGAATTGAAAATACCTGAATAAAGGAAGGGCAAAGGAGACGGAAAATCTTTCAGGGGCAGATTTTGGAGATGTCGAAGGTCAAATGTAAGGGCTCTGCTTCAACGAGGGTATTTACGTCTTCTCCTCTTTCATCTTTTTCTGCAATTCCGGCATTGCCCCTCCCCCTTGGGCGTATACATATCACACTGAAGCTTTTAAACTAGCAGCGGAGGTCCCAATCTTTTCAAAATTATGCTCGGGAAGGACTTTTGGACGGTTTTCGTCAACAAAATCCATTGGTTGACCAAAAAGTCAGCGTTTGAAAAAGCATATTTGCATCATAGGTCTCAAATCTTATAAAAAAGGTGTAGCGGAGGTTCCATACCTTTAATATATGTGCTCCGAATGGTTTCCATTAAAAAAATCTTTCAGTTGATCATAACTATTCATATTTCTCGATTCACTCAGACATGTAACACCAACACCTAATTCCACCCACTGGTATGTCGTGGATCCATCGCCACTAATGTTGATTTTGAAAAGAATGTCTACTTTTATTTCTTTTTAGTTCTTGGTGGGAGAAAATGAAGTTGATGGGATGAGAAAATGGGATTGATGGCGGTAGCTAATGCTCTGTGATTGCAGCACAAGCGACGATGATTTTTGTGAGGCTCACCAGCCAAGGTAGAGGAGGTTTTTCGCATGACTAGGTAGGTTGCAATTGGGTGGTAGAGTAAATCGGGGAAGATGAATATTTCTAGTCAACTGACAGATTTTTGGGTGGAAATCATCTAAAGATCCTTTCGTTGCACAAGTTTGAAAGGTTTGAGACCTTCGTTACTCCGATTTAAAAGTCATATTTTTTGAAATGTTTGAAACTTCCATTACAATTATACATAATACTAATGTCTCGATGAAAATGATGTGGTAGACAATTAAGACATGTCTTAATTATACTTGAAAATAATTATAGCCAAATAAATACAATTAGTGTGGAGTGTCGAGTTTATTTATATGTATCGTTTAAAAAACTGACCTAAACAATAGTCTAGAAAACATAAACGGTTACGGGTAGTCAAATTAGGTTTGTTGGGGGGATTAAAATCAGATTTTTAGTAAATTTTGATAAAATGCGTGGTTGAAAAGTTAAGTCCTATGAAATATATAATTAAAATTAATTATTGATTTCGAATTAAATTAAAATTAAAATTTTAATTTTAATTCCTACTAAAAAGGGACTTAATATAGAACCAAGGTTGAGAGTAAAAAACTGAAGGATGGTTATATTCTACCACGTCTTTTTATAAATGAATCATTATTTTAATTACATCAAAAGTTCTTAACATTTATCTTTCACTTTTTTCATCATATTTTTAACTTTGACATTTCATTAACCAGCAAATCTTGTCAATAATCACGATTTTTGTCCAACCGTTAGCATACTTTAATTTGAGATCGAGAAATCGATGAAAACAATTTAAGAACTTAAAACGTGATAATGAGCATAAATTATGGACCTGCAATCGAATGTAGTTTAGTTATTAAAAAGTGTAATTTAGTTATTACTCTCCCATTGTTCCTTAATTGTCCTTCGAGAACCAATTCCACTAATGACAAAATGGTCGATCTTTCATTCTCTTCTAGAAATTCCTACCCCTCCTAAGATAAAAGACTGAAAAAAAATGAAAAGTATCACGCTTGATTCTTTAGTACGGTTCTATATTGGGATGCGAACGAAGGTATTCTAACCCAACATACTCAGGTGAATGGATGGAGCGACGGAGGGAGGGATGGTCATTTAATCGGCTAGGGGTATTCCGCTTACTCTATTGCGTTTACCGGTTTACGCTGCTATAATTTGCATTGATTGGCGTTGATTCTAATATTTATTTACTGAATTCTATTTTTTATTTTTTTTAACTTGCATCAATTAAACCAGCCACTTCGGTTCAATTTTATATACCCCTATTTATTAGGGATTAAAATTTAAGTTTTAATATTAAGTAAAAATCAACAATCAATTTTAAACATATATTTTATGAAAACAACTTTTCAACCACGCATTTCATCAACATTTATCAAAATTTAATAAAAATCTGATTTTAACCCCCAGCTAACAGGAACTATAAAATTGGTTGTAACTCATATGTTTATTTCCTGTGACCTAACTTGTATCTTCACAATTCATTTACGGAAAACACTATGTGTACTTCCTTGTTTACTACAAGGATTACTTAAATGCCAATGATGAAGCTTTGATCTTGGACAACCTTTAAGATCAATCTTTCTGCTGTCTCCAACATCCAGCCAAGTTTTATCATTTTTTCCACTTTGGATTATAAATAACCGGAAAAATCTCTGTGTACTTCCTTGTTTACTACAAGGATTACTTAAATGCCACGTGGCCCCCCCCTATTGGGAGGAAGGAGGACAAGTAGCCTTTTTCATTCATTTAAGTAGAAATTCATTGAATACAACAATTCATGCATTTGAAGGAAAAAAAAAAAAAATACCCAATTTCTCCAAGTTGAAGAATATCAAATATATCCGGCTTCCATTCTCAAGAGCTCATTTTCAACTATATGTTCTCCCGATATAATAATAATTTTGCATGTAAATCCAAAATTCTATCCTCTTTTGGAGCACACATTCTCCAAAAAAAAATAAAAAATAAAATCAATTTTCACAAAATCCACCCTCAAAGCATCTCTCTACCAAACAGGGACTTAGTAAACAATCCTAAAAAAAGGAAAATAAATCAACTTTCATTTAACACAACGTTAAAAATACCAGTGCAAGGCATCAAGAACTGCCACCCAACATGACAATCAATCACGTTGCACTCAGGTAATAGGAGAAATCTTGTGGCAAAAATCCTATGTGCTGCTTATACAAAACCCGTCGAGATTGTGTTAAAAATAAGAATAAAAAGAGTATGATCTTTCTAACTTCTCTTTGTAAGCCAAAACTTTCCAATTTCTTCAATGTCAGGCAAAAAAGATTGCTATGTTTGTTAAGGTAGATTAGACATACTCGACAATATTAAATAAAAAAAGAAGTAAAACTACCATCTATTATACTGTCGAGTACGACCTAATACTATATACCAAACATATGCTAATCTCTATGTCTTCCTTCGGCTGGTGGTGGCAGATTTACCAGAATGTCAAACATTTATTTACTTACCATGCGAAAGCCTGCTCTTTCGGTGTGCATTCAAGCATAGGTAGCAGTTCAGAAACCACCTTCGGCAAGGAGGTACGGTTGGGCTGAATTTTGCTTCCATTCATGACCATTTTGGTGAGTAATGTAATTTCTTGTACACCAAAATCTCCATTTAGCAATTCATCCCAAAACTTATCATCTTCATTGAGGTTTAATCCTGTCATGAGTTCAACAACCTTTTTGAGCGTGGCAACGTTCCTACCAGCACCACAACCCATAGCAGTTGCAGCGCCAACTGCATTTGCAATTGTTAATGTATAGACCAAAGGCAGGTTATGTATAAAACCAAATGCAACTGCAGCCACAAAACTATCTCCACACCCAACAGTGTCCATCACATTCACCTGTTCAAATGATAAGTATGCCGGTAGTCATATATTGGACTTACAAAGGTAAAGTACGTGTATGGGTTTACTGCACTTGTCCTCGAAACATGGGAATTTTTTTAAAAAGCTACATATTCCTGAAGATAAAGTAAATTATTCCTGCCAGAATGGAAAATAAAAACCGGAAAAACAGAAGAAAGAAAGACTTTTGCAAATGATAAACCAAACCACGTCAAGAATGGACAATAGTTGATACCTTGAATGCAGGAGCACAAGATATACTTGAAGCTGTGATCAGAATTGATCCCTTTGGACCCATTTTAACAATCACCCACTTTGTGCGAACCCCTTTCTGGAGCAACTCCTGTCCAGCCATAATAGGGTTTGCTATGCCAGTCAAAGATTCAGCCTGACACAGAGTATCACGAGTCACATAATAGAGAAAACGAACATAGCTGCACAGTAATGGAGGGAAGAAGAGTTCCACAGCGAGCCACAAGTTATCACCAAGGAAACTTGCAGGAAAGATGGGAAAAAAGTGCAATATAATAAGGATTATGTAACATCTTCTTATACCTTCTAAAACAGAATATCCAGAAACTTAAAAACATATAATATGATGAGGTGCTGGACATGATATTAATGCCAGATGAAAACCACTTGTTCCTGAGAAGCTTAAACTGTTAAAACAGATAGATGAAGTGGAAAATATATTAAGAAATAAACATCTTGGAAAAGCTCACCACAAAGAGGCCACAAGATGATCTAACACTAGAAGAACTAGATAAAAATAAGCAAAGTCATCTTACAGCTCAGGCACAGGTAGAAATTATAAAGATACTAGCAACATATAAATTATGATTAATAAGATAATAATGACACACCACGCTCAAGTTGAGATTACAATACAATATACAAATCACGACGATCATTGATTTATACCTCCTCGGAAGTTAATAGAAGAACGTCACTCAATTTCAAGAATTTGTTCAGTGCTATTTGCTCTTCAGGCGTTCCTGAGACGAGGGACTTCCCCCTTGGCCCAGGGTCAAAAAATATTGAGGTGCCGACTTCAACGGCATACTCTAGAGAAGACACAATTATACCAGGAGAAAGTTCATCAAAGCCATAACCGTTGCAGAATATGATCTTGGAGCGTTTGATAGCCATCTTTACTTCATTAGACAGTTTGCTCAACCAGTTAAATGCAGGCTCCTTGCTAAAATCTGCTCGACTGAAAAGAAAACTTATGCGTTTGACTTGTGCATTATTATTTTAGAATAAATAAAATGATTTCAAAAGTGCACTATAAAGATAAAAAAATCTTGAACTAGATGTTATACCTGCAAAAGCCATGTCTTTGCAGAGGATCCACTAAAACCCAGCACAAAAGTGTCTCGTAAGCTGCACGTGAATGATCAACCGCATCATTCTGCTCATCCATTTCAACCATGCTGATTCCCTCGTCACGAAGTACATCTAGGAGGAAGTTACCATAGATTTCATCACCAACATGCCCAAGTGTAACACAGCGCAGTCCCAATCTAGCTGCAGCTATAGCCATATTGCAGTTGCCACCAGCTTCCCAGTATTTCTATAAGAACTATATAATCAAGATTCCAATCCCACAGTTTTTTTTTAAAAGCGTTCACAAAGATCAGATACACACACGATAAGAAGAGGCATATCAGTGTTCAATTTGTTTTCAATTCAGTTCATTTCATTTTTGTTCTCTACGTCACAAATACAACAAAAATACAGCAAATTACACAATGCTTCCATCTTTACATCTACAGATCTCTCACAAAGTGAACCAATTAAACAAACCAGATTGAAGATCCTACCATGCCCATACCTTAAGAAACCATCAGAACATTCAATTGTGAATTAAGTGTAAAAGTGCTGAAGCAATGCTCATCATAATTATTCTTTTTCTGAGCATATGACTTAGATGAAATCATGTCTGACTTAGCTATAAGACCCATATTAATGTTTTTTCTTTTATGCTAAACTCTAAAGGTTTTGGGGTGGGAGAAGACACTGATTGTCTAAGTAGGCATCCACTGTAGACAATTTTCTTTTCGATTCTCACTCTGAGCAATTTATTTTATTTTTTTTTAAAATGGTTTCTCCTTCTGTTTCCCTTTCCAATTCTTTTTAAGATACAAGATTTGCAGCTTCACATGCATCCAGTTTAGTTGGCCACTACTTCATGGGGTACTAAACATTCACATGATTATGAGCTACAAGAGCATAATCTTCTGTAATTCCACATCAGGTTTCCATAATTGATGTGACATTCACATTTTACAGTGCCTTGCATATTATGTCCTAATATGAAATAGAGACTACAAATAATCTTCATTTAGGAATTAAGCTGCCATGTATTTGTAAACGGGAAGATTCGAATTACCTCAATTTATCACAACTAAAGGATGGACCCAACAGTAGCAGATATTAACTAGAAATAACGAGTGAATAAATTACCTTTGATATATTTATTTGATGAAAGTGAGATATATAGACCAGTAAATATACCAGTACAGAAAGAGAAGGAGAAGTGGAGAACGAGAAAATTTGAGAGAAATTTCAACATCACCAAATAATCTTCGGATTATACGACAAGATTAGTCCTATTTATACGTAAGATCTCTAATAAGAATGGAAGACACCAAAATCACAAAAAATTGGAAAATTTCTTAATTCAAAAGTCCATTAATAGAAAATAAAGTAGTATCAATCTACTTCTTAAAATTTAAACGTAGAAGTGCATATTTTTTAATAGAAATTCCACAATACAAAGCATGCAATCTCCATCCGTAGGTCTTATTTTCTTAGAGAAGAAAAATTGACCAAAAATGAAAAAGAGAAAAACGAAGAAGTGAATTTTAATATATACGATTTGTTGGCTTCATTATTGCTTGATTCCACAAAAAATTAGCAATAAATTAATTCTTAAACTCTTTGAGTACATCTTTTTAGCCTTAACCGGATATTACCATGTTATTTCCCAAGGTAAGCATTATGCGTTGACTTGAGTCACCTAGAAACTAAATGGATGTCCATGTGTTTTTCTTAAATAAAAGAAACCTGTCAAAAAAATAATAATGATTCTTATTTGTTTTAAGCCACATTTTCTGAATGTGTGTGTAAAATAGGTGGGTTATCAAGAGAAAGTGAAAGCAATGAAAGAAAGAAAATATAAGGAGCCATTTGGCACGAGGGATGAATATAAATGGGATCAGAATTCCCAGGCCAATTCTCAGTATTATCGAGAACATCCAATTCCCAATAATCCCCAAATTTCACCCCTTTCATACCACCAATTACATCAGCCATTTTGGTAACAAGACCATATTTTGTTGGGCAGAAATGATCTTCACAAAAAACACCATGACAAGATGGATTCATCTTCAACCCCTCATTTCCATATTAGACACCAGACATCAACTCTTCTAATGCTAAATGCCACGAATATTCATTCTATTGCCACTGAGGTAGTAAATGGATTGGATATGAATCGGATTTGCCCATATCCGATCCGATCCGATAATCAACGAATATTTGATTGTTAAATTCATATCCGATCCGAAATATTTTACACATTCTTTTTTTATTGGAAAGAGAGGATTCTCAATCTCAATAAAAAAAATTATTATAATATATATTAATATTATATTGGAATTTGATAGGTTTGATATTCTTCATTAAAAGTCATAAAGTATAATACAAGTTTCAAAATGAAAAAAATTATGTGTAACGTTATTATAACAAATCAGATCGAGTTATTATC
>CAIGRQ010041599.1:0-11959 GCA_903798375.1 Fraxinus sp. D2006-0159
TGATAAGTTAAGGCCCCGTTTGGTACGACTTAAAATCCAATTAAAATTGAAAATATGGCCGTTATTGGGTCCTACCCGTCTAATAAAAGTCAACAATAACGGCTATATTTTCAATTTTAATCTGATTTTAATTTCTATCACACACCCTCTAAATGTTGATGACAAAAGAATTTGTTGATTTAAAGGGTAAATCATTTTAACTTTTTGGTTTGAAATTTGGTGAGCTGTTGCTTTGAATAATTCATGTAAGAAAAACTTGATAAACAATATGTTGCCACCGTTGACTTCGCAATTTTTTTTATATACTTAAGATTGAAGAAGCACGAGAAGCCACTAGAAGGTTACTTTTATAATTTTACTCAATTTTCTTTTTATTCTTTCACATTATAATAGGTTGGTATTGAAAATAGAGAAGAGTAACATTTATAATATAATTCATTTTCTCTCTTTTGCCACTAAGGGCCTGTTTGGTTTAGATTTTCCAATTCTACAGTAAATCAATTCTCATTTTTTAATCACACATTTTTCAATAAAATAATATTTTACATCACATCAATACTTTTTTTTTTCTTTTTCAACCACACATTTTCCATCATATCACATTATCACTATTCAAAAACATTTTTCAATAAAATAATATTTTACATCACATCAATACTTTTTTCTTCTTTTTCAACCATACATTTTCCATCATATCACTATTCAAAATCAATTCTTCCTCCAAAAAATCTAAAGCAAACAAGCTCTAAAATATTAGAATCTGAGTACAGGAAAAATGTACAGAATATCATCAAAAAATATATTTGGCACGTTTTCATTGAAAGAGAAAAAAAAAAAGACAAACAGGTGAGTAGAGTGCTGCCATGTCAGCACCCTTTTTTTTTTTTTTCTAGCCATGAATCTTGTATCTGCAGCTTTTTTCAAAATAGTATATGGTAAAGGGGAAAATAATTATACAATGTAAAATTGTTTGAATAATTCACATTCTAGATGATTTCTCTTAGTTAAGCAATGACGTTTTGTCTTGCTTCATGTTTTCTCACTTGCTGCAACTTTTAGCTTGTGATATTCCTTTTATTTAATGTAATCGAAATTAAACTTTCTGATACACAATAATTTCAAAACTCATATAATATGGAGTTCTCAAATTTTTGTTAATTTCATCACGAAGTTTCTAAAATGTTTCAAATTTATATAACGATTTCAAAAATATCGCTAGGATAGAAAATTAATGTAAAATTTTAGGTGTCGGTGTTAAATACCACGAGACAAATATTTGTTATTTCGTACCCCATGCAAGAAATTGCCGTGTTTTCAAAAAAAAAATTCGTATGTATTAAAAACTACTTAAATTTTGGGGGTAATATTAAACTTGGCCCATGTTTGTCTATTATTTTATCAAACATTGTTTGCTACAATAAGCAATTTTCACCACACATTTACCGAATAAAATATTCTATACACAAACCAATAAAGTTACTTTAAATTTCAACTACATATTCTCCAAAAAATACTATTCATTACATTATTCTTCTCCCAATAATGGGAGACAAACACACACTGATTAGTTTTCCATGTAGAACAATAAATCGTTTTTCTTATAGTACATTCGATATTATAGAAACTTTTTATTTGGTGTTTGTTTCTATAATGAAGAAAACTAATTTATTATATGGAAATTTAACCATGGTTGCACCCCATAATTTTGGAATTCTTGACCTTTCTTTGGTTTTTATTTGGGATCTTGTCCTTATTTTTTGTGTAACACGCTTGATTATTTATTCCCAAGAAAGAGAGAAAAGTAAAACATGGAATACTCTTAAATGTATGACCAACAAAAGAAATAAATTTTTAAACCTCATAATCTTGACTTTTGACCAATGAATTATCCTAGAAGGTAAAAAGATTTCAGATTTAACAGTCCACATATTATTATTTTTTTATTAAAAAATATGAAAAGAATCCTTAAAATTAGGGTGTTAGATGGATATTATTGAGGAAATAATGTATTTTAAATAATGATATGGTGAAAAATATGTGGTTAAAAAGTAATGAAAAGTTATTAATATATGTAAAATATTATTTTATTTAAAAATGTGTGATTGGAAATGAATTTTGAAAAAATATATTTTAAACTAACGTGGGTCAATCATGGGTGAAAAATGTATTCCACGATGGACTGCTCAAACAACAATTTTGTCATGTGCCAAGATTGTTCTGGTAGCCGTTCTTGACCATATGATATTGCTGAATTTGGGGTCCACTCAACCTTTGACCTTCTAGACCCCCCGCCCTCTTCTTCAGCCCTTCAAAAGCAAGGCCTCGAACTCCACATTTCCAACTCAATCCTCTGAAAGTGTTCATTTGAATCCATTTCCATTTTACATCCCCAAAAATTGAAGCTTTTCTTGAAATTAATTAAAGGGTTTCAAGATTCTTCCCTTATAATTTCTTCAAGGTATTGATTTCTTGTTCACAAGATTCTTTCATCGGTTCCAGGTATTAAAAATTCTCGAGTTGTTTTGATTCTTGAGTTTTTTTTTTTATATACTTTCATCTCTGCTTGCCTATCCTCCACTTTGCTTCTGTCTTGAATTGAAGTGAAAATCTTTGTCAAAAAATGCCACCATTTGAAGGATCAAATCCCTTTTCTTATGGGTTTAATCAAGATTCAAATTCAAGCATAGTTACAATTGATGTGGGTGGTCAGCTTTTCCAAACCACCAAACAGACTCTTTCTTTAGCTGGCCCCAAGTCTTTGTTCTCCAAAATCTCAAATTCTAATCAAACTATTCCATTTATTGATAGAGACCCTGAAATTTTTTCAGTTTTACTTTCCCTTTTAAGAACTGGAAATCTTCCCTCGAAAGCCAAAGCATATGATATTCAAGACCTGATTTTTGAATCCCAATTTTATGGTATTGAAAACCTCCTTGTCGATTCACAATCAAACCCTTCTCAGTTTGATGCATTTAACCTCGAAAAATCGTTGGTTTTGCCTTTGAGTGGGCGGGATTCGCCCTCAGCTATCTCCACAACTCAGTATGGATCACTTCATGCTTCTCATGGGAGTAAAATCTCCTCCTTTGATTGGGCATTACAGAGGAAATCCACGATATTGACTCAATTCGCTGCCATTGATTCATTACTAGCATTGTCCCCCAAAACTGCTGCAGCTGGTGCCACGGACTTTTCGGGGTTACAAATTATTGATCTCGATAAGGGTTTTGTTAAAGAGACTTTGAATTGGGAGAATGTTACTAGATCCGGTTCAACAGTTCAGGCAATTGGGTCATCACCCGAATATTTGTTCACTAGCTTCGAGTCGAGCAGAAGGAATTCAAATTGCATTATGGTTTATGATCTTAACGATAGCTTAAGGCCTGTGACTGAGATTGGCCATTATGAAATTTTCGGTGCAGAGCTCGATTCTGCAATTCCTTCAACTAAATTACAGTGGGTTTCTAGTCATAATTTGTTGATGGCCTCGGGTTCTCATAGTGGACCTTCAGGAGTATCAGGGAACATAAGGTTCTGGGACATAAGATCAGGGAATGTAGTTTGGGATCTAAAGGAAAAATCCGATTGCTTCTCTGATCTCACGGTTTCAGATTCTTTATCGGCTATGTTTAAGGTTGGCGTGAATACTGGAGAAGTGTTTTTTATGGATTTAAGGAATATGGATGCTGACAATACTTGGGTTTGTCTTGGGGATGGAAGAAAAGTGATCAAGGGGAAGAAAGAAGGTTTGGGATGTAAAGTCGAAAGCCATGGAAACCAAGTGTTTTGTAGTAAAGGAGGAGACATAGAGCTGTGGTCCGAGGTTCAGGCCGGTACATTGAAAAATCGGGAAGGTGGTTTACAGGACAGAGTTTTCCGAAAAAATTTGATGGGGAGAGCGAAGGATATGGGAGGAAGCTGGATAACCAACTTGAATTTCGGAGGGAATAAAATGTTTGTGACAAGGAAGGACCAGCAATGTGTTGAAGTTTGGAGTTCAGGGAGAGTGTAGAGATTGATGAACAATGCTACCTACTAAAGTCTGGTTGATAGAATTCAGTGCCAAGGAAATGGTGTCCACTCGACAGAACGAAGTGGCGAAAAATCATTCTTGAAGTCGACCCAAAATTTGTTGACAACAAGGCTTAGTTTGCTGTTGTTGTTTGATAATTGTTTATAATTATTCTTTTGTAAAGGCTTTTGTACTTCACAAAACAAATTCTTTATATAAATATGTTTATACAATTCCGACAGAAGATCACAGACTCTTTTTCCCCCTTGCAAGTGAATGGATTATCTCAAGAACCATAACCACTAACAAAGAGCAATGAGAAAATGTAAAAATCAAAATGGAATTGAAGTACCAAAAGAGTTGTAATTATTAAATAGCGCTAAAAATTATGCAACTCAAGTGAGCTAAATATGGATCTGATCAGTTCAAATAGCTAACATTAGACTATATTGCATTCTTGAGCTGCTAGCGGGCATCCCTCTTTGCTTTCTTTGAAGCGTGCATTGGTCACATAGATGACTTTGTCGAGGAAAGTTGTTTTCAAAGTGATTCTCTCTTTGCTCTCCTTGTGGTTCGGAATGCAGAATGAATGATTGGTTGTTTGATTGAAATGTGAAATTTCATTTATGTAGTGTGAATGCTGAGAAGATTGATGACAAGAGAGCAACGTAGAGAAAGGATTTTGGGATTAGAAGAAAGTCTCCATAGGTCTGCAGCTCTGTGTGTTCAATCTTAAATGTGCCGTGCCAAGGGTCAGCCCACTCCGTACGTGACTAATGTGAATTTAGATAGGACTCTGGCGTCACCATCTTGCAAAGCTGGTCGATGTCAGTTGTAACGGTTGAAAATAGGGGTCCAACTAAAATAAAGTTATTTTCATGTCTTTTTTTCCACAAATTTTGGATCCTGATAAAAGTTGAAAATGTTTCAGAATATCTTATTACTTCATTGGAGCGAGAGAAAAGCAACTCAGTCTTTTGACAACTAACAGACCCGATAGTCAATATACACAATTCATTGTCCAGAAAGGATGAACAAAATAAAACGAAAGCAAAATAAGAAGGTGACTAACTTCACTAAGTAAAGTCACGAAGCAACCGAATCTATCTAAATCAAGAAAATCGAATATGCAATATGTTAAGCCGAACTCAGATCTATTGATTACGAATCCCATTACAAAAGCATATACAAAATTACAAATGCCTTTGTAATTTAGGAGGTAAGTGTTATAGTACAATCAACATATATGACCAAGGGTCATGACATGACCCACTGTGGGACAAAGGAATTGATCTAGAAAGATATCTTATTCTCATTATATGATCATGATTTGAAGAAGAAAATAATAATTTTTTTTAATATTGGCTCATTATAACTGAAGAATTATCTTTTGCATCAGTTTTTTATTCCTTTTTTATTCACGTGTATTTCCTCATTTTAGTTAAATAGTTGGTTATCCAGGTGTCATGTTCTAATTGGTTAGTTTCTTGTATAAATACCTTCACTTCCACTACGTTGAAATTACTTTTGATGAAATAATACTCAGGAAGAATTAGCAGTATTTTTGGCTGCATAGAATTCTATTTTCAAACTCAATATGGTATCAGAGCTACGGGTTATCCAGATCCTGAGCTCAATCATCTAATCTTTCATCAGTCATGACTACGGAGATTGCTCATGAACGAGCTCCAGGATTACCCATAGAACAGGAAGCTTCTGAGAAGGATTACAGCACTGGAGATCCATTAGATCTGCAAGGATCAGATCATCCAGGAATGATATTACTTACTTCACCATTAACAGGTAAAAATTACTTGAGTTGGAGTCGATCGATTAAAATTGCACTTGGTGCGAAATTGAAATTAGGATTCATCGATGGAAAATGCGAGAAACCAGCTGAAACTTCTTCAAGGTTTGATCAATGGAATAGAGTGGATTGTATGGTTAGATCTTGGATACTGAATTCAATATCGAAGGAAATTGTAGATGCATTCATTTACACGACTTCGGCCAGAGATTTATGGGTTGAGTTAGAGGAAAGGTATGGGGAATGTAATGGACCTTTACTTTACCAATTGCAGAGAGAGATCAGTAGCTCAACTCAAGGATCATTGTCAATTGAAAAATATTTCACTAAACTCAAAAAATTGTGGGACGAAATCGCATGTCTGATGCCTATTCCAATCTGCTCTTGCGGAGCTGCGAAGGAGGTATCTGATCTTGCCTCGTTCAATAAGCTTATGCAGTTTCTGATGGGGTTAAATGATACTTATGATAATATAAGAAATCAGTTGTTAGTGATGGATCCTTTACCATCAATTAACAGAGCTTACTCTATGGTTTTACGAGTTGAAAAACAAAGAGAGGTACATGTCCTTTACCCAGAAGCCACTGATAATGTTGCTATGATGGCATCAGCAAACAATCACAGAGGTAATGGATGTTTCAGAGGAAGGGGAGGATGTACTGGGAGATTTAATACTGGAAGAGGTAACACTACCTTTGGAAGAGGAAGCAATAAGAGGATTAACAATTTTGACAAGGAAATGCTATTCTGTGAGCATTGCCATGCCAATGGTCATTCAAAGGAAGGTTGCTTCAAGTTGATTGGCTATCCGGATTGGTACAAAGGACTAAAAGAACAAAGGGCTAAGGAGTTTGGAGGAAGAGCTATGGCAAATAATGTGATGAACATGAGTGATTCACCACTTGATCTTGAAGGAAAGGGAGCTGTGATGACTCAACAGAGTGAAGCATCATCTGGAAATATCACAGACATCGTGCAGCAGGAATTGATGAAAATGCTCAAAGGAAAATTGCTGATTGATAATGGAAATCAAATTAATTTTACACACCTTAATGACTATTCAGGTATGTGTTCTCAACACATGGCTTTTACATCACTTGATGATTTTGGATGTGGAACTTGGATAATTGATACCGGTGCCTCAAATCATATATGCACAGACATTAACAAAATGACAAGTGTTAAACCTGTTACGCAATCCACTGTAGTTTGCTTACCTGATGGGTCCATTAAGCATGTTAAACACACTGGATCTATCATTATAAATCAAAGACTGATCCTAACCAATGTTTTGCATATTCCCACGTTCAAATTCAACCTTCTATCTGTCCCAAAGTTAACTCAAACTGCTAGAGTTAAATTTATTTTTTATCCTACTCATTGTTCCCTACAGGACCTGAAGGATGAAAGGACACTAGCAATTGGAAAACTGAATGGGAAGTTATATACATTGGATGAAAATAGTTTTCTGAAAGAGGAGATAGAAAATTGTAATAGAGAAGATAGTCTTTGTAAAGAATTGTCTACTGGGAGACTAAAACCTGGTGATGAAATGTTTCATGTGAATAAAGCTTCTTCTATTTCAATTGTTGATTGGCATAATAGATTGGGTCATGCTTCTTATCAATGTTTACAGCATTTAGATTTCCTTAGTCAATTGTGCAACAATTCAGCCATCAAAACTTTGCAACCATGTGACATTTGCCACAAAGCTAAACAGAGTAGATTATCCTTTCAGAACTCTCAGATTCATACCAATTCCATCTTTGATCTCTTGCATATCGATATCTGGGGTCCTTATAGACAATATACTCCTACCGGTACTCCCTACATGCTCACCATTGTAGATGATTTTTCAAGAGCCACATGGACCTTTATGTTAATCCAAAAATCTCAAACAGTTAAAACTCTTGAATCATTCTTTACCATGGTCAAGAACCAATTTGAAAAGGGTGTCAAAACTGTAAGGACTGATAATGGAAGTGAATTTACAAGCCATGAATGTCAGGTTTTACTTCAAGCCTTTGGTATTTTGCATCAAAAATCGTGTGTTTATACTCCACAACAAAATGGAGTGGTTGAAAGAAAACATAGGCATTTGTTAGATATGGCCAGATCACTCATGTTTCAAGCTAATTTACCTAAACATTTTTGGTCATATTCCATTCTTATGTCAACCTATATCATAAATAGGATTCCTAGTTCCATTTTAAAATGGCAAACCCCTTATGAAATCCTGTATGGAACCAAACCAAATCTATCTTCCTTGAAAACCTTTGGTTGTCTTTGCTATATCACAAATACCAAATCTCACAAAGATAAGTTTGAATCAAGGGCTCATAAATGTATTTTTATTGGTTTTAGCCCAGGACAAAAGGCCTACAAAGTGTATGATATTTCAACCAAGCAAGTTCATGTTTCTAGGGATGTTGTATTTTATGAGAACAATTTTCCTTTTCAGCTTAAGAATCAGCCAATCATTGAAACTCCATTGCCTGTTGAATCAACTCTAGAAGATTCCTCCATAAATCCCACTATATTACCCACAAACTCCCCCAACACAGATCAGAATGTTTCAGATTTTTTTCCAGATCTCGAGACAGATTCAATTTCTGATGGTCTTATACCAGATTCCTCCAATTCTGATCCTCACACTGTGCCCCTTATTCCAGTTTCTTTCTCTGAATCTCCCAATACTGAATTAGATAATGTGCAAGGGCCTCGACACAGTAGCAGATTGAGAGTTAAGCCTATCTGGATGAATGACTATATCACTAATGTTACTGAAAATTCAGGGAATCCAATTGCTAATGTCCAAGCAGGTTTTGATCCCACCAACTTCAGTTCACACCATACTCTCGCCACATTTCCATACTCTATTTCACCTTGTTTACATCATGCATATATCTCTTTTTTGGCTAATATATCAAATGTTCAAGAACCACATACATATCATCAAGCCTGTAAAAATCATAATTGGGTACAAGCCATGAATGATGAGTTAAAGGCATTGGAAGCAAATGATACATGGGAGTTAACTTGGTTACCTGCTGGAAAGAAAGCCATAGGTTCTAAATGGGTATATAAACTCAAGCTTAAACCAGATGGGACGATTGATAGATTCAAGGCAAGGTTAGTAGCAAAGGGATATGATCAAATGGAAGGAGTGGATTTCTTCGAATGCTTTTCACCTGTGGCAAAATTAGTTACCGTAAGAATTTTCCTTGCTATTGCATCAGCAAAATCGTGGCCCATTACCAGCTGGACATTAATAATGCTTTTTTACATGGGTATCTTGATGAAGAAATTTACATGACACCACCGGCTGGATACAGTCAGGCTATAGCAGGTCAGGTTTGCAGGTTGAAAAGGAGCCTATATGGTCTGAAGCAGGCTTCGAGACAGTGGAACATTGAGCTCTGCCACAAACTTACTGGTTACGGTTTTCATCAGTCACAGCATGATCATTGCCTTTTTATCCACCAATCTTCTGATCATAGTGTTTTCCTCTTGATTTATGTGGACGATATCTTAATTACTGGAACACATGAAGCACATATTATATCTGTTAAACAGTTTTTACATTCGGAATTTACTATTAAGGATTTAGGTTATGCAAAGTTCTTCCTGGGACTTGAAATTGCTAGAGGCAAGAATGGTACATATGTGAATCAAAGGAAATATATTTTGGATATAATTGATGATGTAGGTCTTGCTGGTGCAAAACCTACTAGCGTTCCTATCTCTACAGGTACAAAGTTATCCCAAAATGATGGTGAACTCTTTCCAGATCCGGCAAGGTATAGACGATTGGTTGGCCGACTTCTGTACTTAAATTTGACGAGACCAGATCTTACATATGGGATTCAGCAGTTAAGTCAGTTTGTCAACAACCCTTGCCAAGTTCATTGGGATACAGCAATTCATCTACTGAAATATTTGAAAGGTTGTCCTTCAACGGGGCTATTTTTCCCTATTCAGAGTGATCTGTCCTTAACAGCTTATTCAGATGCAGACTGGGCTTCTTGTGTGGATACTCGAAGGTCACTTACTGGGTTTTGCATCTTCTTGGGCAATACTCTAATTTCTTGGAAGACCAAGAAGCAAACTACCTTCTCAAGGTCCACAGCAGAGGCGGAGTATAGAAGCTTAGCTGCCACAGTTTGTGAGCTTCGCTGGTACAGTTATGTCCTTGCTGATTTTATGATCAACCTACCTCTCCCAATTCCGTTGTGGTGTGATAATAAATCTGCACTTCACATTACAGCAAATCCAGTTTTCCACGAGCGAACCAAGCATCTTGAAATTGATTGTCATATCGTGCGGGACAAGTTTAAGGAGGGCTTTGTTCTTCCCCAGTTCGTCTCTTCTTCCCATCAACTTGCGGACATTTTCACGAAGGCTCTGCCACCTCCTCAGTTTCATCTCCTTACTGGCAAGCTGGGCCTTGAAGATCTTCATCATTTGCCAGCTTGAGGGGGGGATGAAGAATTATCTTTTGCATCAGTTTTTTATTCCTTTTTTATTCACGTGTATTTCCTCATTTTAGTTAAATAGTTGGTTATCCAGGTGTCATGTTCTAATTGGTTAGTTTCTTGTATAAATACCTTCACTTCCACTACGTTGAAATTACTTTTGATGAAATAATACTCAGGATCTTAATCGTCATAAAAACCGACGTCAGAATTCTATTTTCAAACTCAATAATAACAATTATTTCCTAACTTTTTTAGTTCAATTCTTATCTTTCCATTAGTTAGTACTTCTTGTTCTTAATAATGATTTATATCAAAATATTTTATTTTCCTGCTATAACATGAGGGAAAAATATTTTTTCACTTTTTATTTGTGTATTTCTTAAAAATATGATGCGAAAATAAGTTGTTTTACACCGTTTAAAGTTTCAACGGATCTTTAGACATGAAACTATTATCGAATACAAAATGTGTTAATTAATGTAAGGTTTTAAGTATAAGAATGACATGAAAAATCGTTAGAGATATAAGTGTTATAACGAGTAAAGATTTAAAACCCCAAGCACAATTAAAATAAGGGGCAAAATTCTATAACTGCAATATATCCTTGAACAGAATATTGATTTTACCTATTGTTATTATTATTATTATTATTATTATTATTATTATTATAATAGAACGAAATGCCTTCATTAATTCGAATCGACACAAATCAACAACAAACGAAAACAACGAATATAATATGTCCAACTACAACTAAACCAATCTTATACTATATTAAAGAAGGATAGCTGCAACAGTGTTCCCGCCTAAAATGCTTCCCCAATTCCCGCCCAAGGGAAGGGAAAAAAAATAAACAAAAAGAAAAAAAAAAATCTGCCAAGAAACCTGGTAAAATGGTGTACAAAATTGAAACAACTTACGCCACCATTCATTGTCAATCAGTCAAGAATCCCGCCTAAACCATTATTATTATTATTATTATTATTATTATTATTATTATATATATATGAGATAAAAAAAAATATTTTTTTGTTTTTTTATTATTATTATTTTTTTAAAACTTACACCTTTTTTCTTTTCTTTTTTTATTATTATTTTTTAAAAACGTAAGGGATGTACTTTAATTTTTTTTTATTGTATTCATTTTAATTTTAATTGTATGTTTATGTTAAGTGAAAAAATTGTTAGAGGAAGGAAAAAAAAAATTCATTTTAATTTTTATTGTATATTTATGTTAGGTTAAAAAATTGTTAGAAGAAGGNTTTATTGTATTCATTTTAATTTTAATTGTATGTTTATGTTAAGTGAAAAAATTGTTAGAGGAAGGAAAAAAAAAATTCATTTTAATTTTTATTGTATATTTATGTTAGGTTAAAAAATTGTTAGAAGAAGGGAAAATAAATAAGCCTCCCCGTGCGGAGGCACCATGCGGAGGCTTCAAAATTTCTTTTTTTTTTTATTACATAAAATTTAGAATTTCTTCATCGTGCCTTTTTTATTTCTTATTTTTTTTCTAATTATTCTACTTAGTTATATTTCACACAAACTATAAATACAATTTCACTTATTAATAATTTAATTTAAAAACATTTGAAAATATTCAATTCCATACATACATGAAAATCAAAATTCTTTTCGGGGGCGTTGCCTCCGAACCCCCAC
>CAIGRQ010041624.1:0-14040 GCA_903798375.1 Fraxinus sp. D2006-0159
CATAATCACAACTCCTTGTGATTAACAAATTATAAAGACTTAAATTTACGGATTCTATTATTTAATTCATTAGAACATTAATTCAATTAAAAAATAAATATGCATCAATTTTATATATATATATATTACAAGTGTTTACTTTCAAAGTTGATTGGACGTAGGGCATAACACTTACAATATCCACTATGAACATTGTTTTCATTTAATTGATATGAGTACATCGTGTAAAAATAATAGATCTTATAATAGTGCAAGCGTAACACATGTACATGAATTTATCGACTAAAAATATATATACATTTATTAGAAGAAAAAAGTATTGAGTCGTTTAATATCTATTTTCGTGGTCATCATGAATGCAAACATTGAAGCTTTTCATTTCAACCATAACGCAATACCATCCTGAGAAACGTAAAATTGTAGACAATGGATTGTACTAGTAATTTATTCACCGATAAAATTTATGAAGAGATCTAGGTAGTGCAGTTTTGATGCACTCAAATGTAAATGATAACTTCTCATAGTATTGTTGTCGGGGCGGTAGTGTATGTAACTCGATGTTCAAGACAGTGAAATATTCAAGTTTAATTCGTCAAAACGTAATTAAACTCTAAAGAAAGAAAGTAAGAAGAAGAAAATAAAAGAGAAAACGAAAATTGAGGCAAGTGAAAAAACTTTTTCCTTAAGACAATATTGCCCCGCAACGGTGCTAATGAACTACGACACTTGTCTCTCAAGATACAACAGATACAACTTGTGGTAGAAGCACTTCAAACCACAAGTAACAACGAACTTAGAACGAAATTTTCTCTCTACATGAAAAACGATTTTAGAATGACTTTAGGAGAGTATTTTGCAAGAGTTTTTGATGTAATGCACATTGTAAATGATATGTGAAGCATAATGGACGTCCAAATGGTCTTTTATATAGAAGAGGAAAGGTTGTAAGTGAAATGTCACGCCCCAAACTCAGCAACCTTTGCCAAAGGTCACAACATTTGTTGTCGCTAGCCTGTCACCGACCTTTCGCTTGAGCGACAATGACACCTTTTTATCAGAGTTTCTTTCACCAGCCTATTGCTAAATTGTTGAACCAAGAAACCAAATAAAAATGAATTTTAAATGACCTCTTGATTACAAAATCAAGGAACCTCAATTTGCGAACGCCTTTATATTGGATATCATTCGCATCACAATATCCTTCTAATACCACGTGATATTTTGTGAAATCTAATCCATAGGTTAAAGTATACTTCAAGTATCTAAGAACCCTTGTTAAAACCTTTCAATGATTATCGCTTGAATTACTTGTGAATCTACTAAGTTTATTCACAGCAAATGCTATCGAGTACAACTTGTAATATACATAAAACTGCCTATAACCTATGAATACTTTAGTTGTGACACATATTTACCTATATTTTTTATTAAGTGTAAACTTGTGTTAATAGGGATTTTTGAATGACTTTCCTCAAGTACATTATACCTTTTAAGTGAGATTGAGAAATTATAATTTCTTCTGATGTTCTAGAGATCTAATCCTTAATATTACATCAGCCACACCCGAAGTCTTTCATATAATTTTTATTTGTTAACATTCTCTTGGTGTTTATCATTATTTCGTAACTATTGACCATTATCAACTTGTCATCTATAGACATATAATCACGTATATCTTTGGTGTATGTTTAATGTATACACACTTGTCACACTCATTTATCTTAAGATCATTAGACAACATTGTTTTGTCAAACTTTTGATGCCATTGTTTAGGGGCTTGTTTCAATCCATACAAAGATTTAACTAATTTACAAACCTTTTGTTTGTGATTAGGAGAGACAAACCATTCAGGTTGTTCCATGTATATCTCCTATTCTAACTCACAATTTAGGAATGTCATCTTTACATTCATTTGATGAATCTCAAAGTTATGTAATGCCGCAATAGCAACTAACAACCTTATTGATGTGATTCTAATCACGGGTAAGCAGGTATCAAAGAAGTCAAGTCTTTCTTTTTGTCTATATCCCCTTGCAACCAATCTAGCCTTATATTTGTCATTTGATTCATCCGATTTTAGTTTCCTTTTAAAAATTCATTTGCACTCTAAAGGCTTGTTCTTAGGAGGTAAATCAACAAACTCCCAAGTATGATTTTGCATTATAAAATCTATCTCACTATTGGTAACTTCTATCGAAAGTCTTTAGTTCATTTTCTACCATATAGGTTAGAAATCTAGGCTAAACGAAGTAGATATTCTAGCCATTTTACTACGCCTTGGTTCTTCCTCATTTGAAGTGTCATTTGTAGTATCATAAGTTCTTTATCTGAAATTGCATTTTTCTTGTTCTTATATGGAAAAATATTTTCAAAAAATGATGCATTTCTTGATTCAATTATTGTCCTTCATGTACATCTTGAATTACAGATTTATATACAAGGAAACGATATATACTACTATTATTGGAGTCAATAAATATGCAATCAATCCTTTTAGGACCGATTTTCACTTGTTTATGCTAGATACTTCAACCTTAGCCAAACACCTCCACACTTTCAAGTCTTGATAAGGAGGAGGATGACATTTCTATAGTTCACATGGAGTTTCTTCCATTTTCTTAAGGGGTATCTTATTTTGTTGTTTGATGAATGATTCCATGTTCGGAACAATATTCTTTAAATGGTGCCCCGTATTCACCACCTCTATCACTACGAATACTTTTTATTCGTTTACCAAGTCGATTTTCAACTTCTTTCTTATAATGTTTAAAGACATCTAAGTCTTTGTCTTTACTTCGTAGTAGAAAGACATAACAATACTTTGTACAATTATCAATGAAAGTTATAAATTATTTTTTACCACCTTTAGTTTGAACAAATTTCAAATCATATATATAGCTATATATTAACTCTAAAGGTGTTTTGTTCTTTTGAGTTGAGTGAAAATCTATTTTGGCCAACTTTGCTTCAACACATACTTCACACTTATAATTACAATCTTAAGCGTCAAAATTAAACTTTGATTCATAAGTTTGCGCATATATTTAAAACCATTTTTGCTAAGTAGAAACTAGGATACAAGATTTTTGCGAATGTCTGTTCTATGTAGGACATTGTTGAGGATTAGTTCTTTACCGAATGTTAATCTTTAAAGTAACTTTCCCTTATCCTTCAACTTTAGAACTTGTATAATTTTCCATAACAAGTTGTTTTCCAATTAACTCGTTATAGTTAGATAACATAGCCTTGTCTGCACAAATGTGACGCGTAGCACCAATATCAACCCACCATTCTTTTGAATTTCCAATATTGTCACATTCAGAATCAACAGCCGAAAGATTCATGTCTTGTACCCTTTCAAAATGGTCTCTTTCAACCACATTTGCTTGTGCGTTCTTCTTAGGTTTTCGACATTTATTAGAGCGATATCCAACTTTTTCACAATTGTAACATTTGCCTTTAAACTTCTTGGAATTCTTGGAGTTGTCTCTATTTGGTACAATATCGGAGATCTTACATTTCTTGTTGACAACCTTTGAATCAGTTTCAACAAAATTTGCTTCAAGTTGAACAATAGATTTACTTTCAGTGTTTCTATTGACTTCCTCGATTTTCAAATGGACAATCAATTCCTCCAAATCCATTTACTTGCGTTTGTGCTTGAGATAATTCTTGAAATCTCTTCACATAGGAGGGAGTTTCTCAATGATGGCTGCAACTTGGAAGGACTCACTCAATTCCATATTTTCAGCATGTATGTCATGTAGTGGAACTTGAAATTCTTGTATTTGACTTATCAAGGTTTTGGAATCTACCATTTTGTTGTCCAAAAGCTTGCCAACAATGAACTTCTTTGTTCCAGCATCCTTGGTCTTGTACTTCTTTTCCAACGAATCCCATATATCCTTGGCTGAATCCATTGAGCTATATACTCAATAAAGTGTATTGCCCAATCCATTTAGAATGTAATTTTTGCAAAGAAAATTTGAATGCTTCCATGTATTTGATGCAATAATCGACTCACGATTATTTTCTTCTTCTTGCACAGCAAGAGCCCTTTCTTTTAGGAATTTTGCCAAACTTAAAGTAGTAAGATAAAACATCTTTTGCTGATATCTTTTAAAATCCACACATCCAAACTTTTTCGATTTCCTCATGTGGGATGTGAGAGTTTGATATAGGTATGGACAAAGACGGAACCACATGGTTCGTGCCATTTGTTATTTGACTTGAAGTAGTCTCGACATGATTCATTTATGTTATATGCAAAAGTTCAACATACAAAAATATAGAAAGAAATGAATAGCACACAAAGGCTTATTCCAAAGATCAAGAAATAATATAACAACAAAAAATGGATGGATATTGTCTTAAAATTGTCGGGGCGGTAGAATATGTAAATGGTTGTTCAAGATAAGGAAATATTCAAATTTAATTCGCAAGAGCGTAATTAAACTCTAAAGAAAGAAAGTAAGAAGAAGAAAACAAAAGGGAAAATGAAATCCGAGGCAAGTGAAAACACTCTCTCCTAAAGACAATATTGCCCTGCAACGGTGTTAACGGACTGCGACACTTGTCTCCCAAGACACAACGAATACAACTTGTGGTAGAATCACTTCAAACCACAAGCAACAACGAACTTAGAACGAAATTTTCTCTCTACTCGAAAAACGATTTTAGAACGACTTTTGAATAATATTTTGCAAGAGCTTTTGATATAATGCTCAATGCAAATGATATGTGATGCATAATGGACGTTCAAATGGTCCTTTATATAGGAAAGAAAATGTTGAGTAAAATGCTGCACCCTAATCTCAGCAACCTTTGTCAAAGGTCGCAACATTTGTTGTCGCTAACCTGTCGCCGACCTCTCGTTCGAGCGATGTGACACATTTTCTTCAAAACTTCTCTCGCTAGCCCCGTCGCTAGACTTTCGCTCGAACAATAGGCAAGCGATAGAGTTAGACATTTTTTCGACCCGTATATTCTCTTTTCTATCGAACTTTGGGCCGCAATTTCTCATTAATCTGTAATTGCTTTTGAAATTTCAAATATACCACGACGATCTACTCGATAAGTAGAACAAATTAATCTATTTAAATTAGTAATTTAACTATCGGATCAAGTCTGAATATGATCGAAATTGACACAAAAGTCACTTTCCATACTTCATTTTATTTTGTTCTCCAAACCAAATTCCAACTATTTCACCATGTCAAAATGTGCCAACCTCCTTGGCACCTCGCACTGACCTATTATAGAATAAGAAAAAAAAAAAAAAAAATTACGAAGAATTTTAAGAGAATTCTAAACATCGTCCAAATCTTCCAAACGTTCTGAGACTATGCCAGGCTCTAGTCATTCTAGCATGTCACTGATAATTGTAATTCAAATTTAGCAAGAAAAATCATCCTCCAGGACTGCAGAATCCATGCATCACTGAAAGAAACAAGATTTTTTTCTTTCTTTCTTTCTTTCTTTTTTTTTTTTTGGGCGTATTATCCAGTTCAGCTAACACTACGCAGTACTAAAAAATTTGACAATAATTCTCAAAATACCCCATTCAGGATGATGATACAACTCAAGCACCATCACTACAAGATAATACACATTTAAAAGATAGATATTTGATAAACTTCAAAATTCACATAAAACCCGTCTGTATAAATGATTAAACAGATTGAGTTTCGGGACAATGTAGTTGACTCCTTCATCAACTCTTGTAGTGTCTAGTTGCTCATGTGTGTATAGTTTTCAACTTCTAAAACCATTTAACTTAAACAACAATATATAGAAAGCTCCACAATTTCATGAAATATAAACGGATAAAACTTCCTCCAGTGTCATATTTGCACAACTTCCCTTGCGAAGAAAAGATGTCACCTTCATCATGTCATTGTCAGTTTCCTGCACTCTCCGCCTTTTGTTTGTATGCCAAAACCTATAAATATAACATCGCATTTGGATGAATTGCAAAAAGAAATATGTAGAAAACTCTATTAACATTAGGAGGCACAAATACAATTAGCTTATCAGCTTTAGCTTTGGACTACCCAAAGCAATAAACAATGCAATATAGGACCTATATATTCAGCTACTACCTTATATACACACAATGAAATCTTACCAGATTTCGCTTGGTAAAACTGGCATGAATATCCTCCAAGGTCTGATGCTCTGTCAACATTTGCAACTCATTGTTGCAGGGATTTGTAGTATTGCATTCTTTTTGGCAGATTGAAGAGTTGTTTGTAGGATGAAAGTCTTTTATTACAAACATCTCGATTTCACTATCTTCCATGGATGTCTGCCTAGCGACATACTGCAAGATATACGGTTTCAAAACCAATTAAGGACTTGACTTTAGCTCATAAAACACAATGAAATGCTGTAAAAGAGTAAAAGTTAGGATGAAGGTGGATTTACTTGGCATAAGCGTCCAACTGCCAATGTGGGGCTACAGCAAAGGTAAGGTCGCTGCAGGCTCGGAATTTTCTCCTCATGCAATGAAACAAGCATAAGATTGATATTTAACTGAAAAGAGAAGAAAAACCTGTTATAAGTGAAACTCAATGGCAAAGTGCAGAGAAACTCGTAATGGATGATCTTCAAAACTAAACTTTTAAGCAGCAACAGATGATTTGAATTAGAAAATGGTCTTGAGATCTTCTAGATTTCCGTAGATTGAGGGAAAACAAATTATGGCCTTTGCTTTTTTGTCAATCATACTGTTTTCTTTGATATCAATAGAGATGAAATCAGAACTCATGGATTGTGGTACAAGATTGCCAAGGCACGGATGTATATCAATATTACCGCCTCGTAATTTTCATCTGAACATCGGAGATGATCAATTAGCTTTCGAAGTCGGCTATTCCTGACCAGCTTGCCACTGGCCCCATTGAGACTGCCACGGCGGGTGTGACTGCGCATGCCACCTTTTCCCCAGGCACGAATTTCTGAACTGCCAACAAGGCCAGTCGAAGCACCTGGTAACTCTCTGTTCAGTTCCGAATCATTTTCATCATAACCTGCATCAGCATTGCCTCCTGCTGAAAGCTGCGAATTGCGAGCACCGACACGTTTTTTGTGGCGTTTTGGTTTCACTTCTGTGCTCCGTTCATCAGCAGAAGATGAGTCTTTGCCACCATCATGCCCATTAGTGTCCTCCTCATCGGATCCTTGATGCTCAACAACCCGAGAATTTCTTCGGCCCCTCAAGTTTCTATAAGAGCCCTGTTCCCTAAAAAATTTAAGTGCTGTCGCTCTGGCTGACGTCCGTTTCTTACCCAATGCTTCTGATTGTCGTCGCAAAGTCTGGGCAATTGAAGCTTGAATCTGTATAATAGTAGCAACAAAGAAAAATTAAGAAGGTGAAATTTGGTGGTTCACAATTCAGAGCTAGAAATGTCAACAAGCTTCCAATTCTATGTTATGATAGATATGCAAACCACCAAAGAATGGCAATGCCGACACAAGCCATTTCATGACTTCTCCTTCTGACATTTATAAGGAATTTTACAAATCCCTGTCAGCCAAAAAAAAAGGAGCTGGGAAAATCTTCAGTTGTTTTAATGGACAGGAGGGGGAACAAATAAATCATTCCACATATTATTTGTGGCACACAGATTGGAAGATAAATCCCTCAGATTAACTGAACTGCGTGAGATTAAACTCGAGCATTGGGATCATTTACCTGCTTATTGCGAGCCTTCTCCTCTTCATGAAAGGCAAATTCCTGCAACAATGAATAGAACAGTGGTTTATATAAGCAAATTAAACCAAACAATGCCAAGACAAGAGGACAGAAATTGTCAACAGATACCTCCTCCTCAAATTTATCGATGTCTGGATACAAAGCAGCAATTAGGGCATCATAGTTTGGGTCATCTCTCAAAGAACGACGACTAGCACAATGTGTGCGGCAAGCAGGACACTCGTTGTTCCTGCATAGAAATCCACTAATAAAAGTAAATCGCAAGGACTCATTCAACAATTAGTCGACAATGAGAACAAGAAGTACCCCAGGCGCATGGATTTGTCAATGCACTCCCTACAAAAGCGATGCAGGCATTCCATGACTGTTCTTGTCTTCCTAATAATACCTGTCAAACAAAGTCGTACATAGCATTACACCAAAAAAGCTGATTTGACTAAAAGAGAAAGTAATAAGAGGGTTTCAATATGTCAATTCTAATCTCATTCATTTAGTAGAGAAGTACAGATTCTGCACAGTGCAAAAGCCAATAAGAAGATGCAGGTCTTCATTTTGATTCTAGACGGCTGAATTTCGTTGAGATTTAGCAGATAATTTTTTCAGGTAAAAAATGTAAGGTGGGTGAATAAAAGAATAAATCATTGGATTAACTTCCAAATAGTTGGTAGAAGAATTAAATCAGCGTGATGTGCACATGAAGCCCCCCTGAAGTCGAATGATGAGACAATCTACAGAACTCCTTTACACTGAATCATGATACACTTCTTGGTAGAAGCTAGAAGGAAAAAAAAAGGTGGGCCTGTGACATTGGCTTTCATTCATTCTTGTCATTTTTTTGTTTTACACTTTTTTCAACCTCTATTCCCTTCTTTTCCAAATGCCAATTGTTTCAACAAAAAACTATCATGGATGCCAAACTTCAGAGATCAGAGAGCCCAAAATGTTTCATTTCGACAAGAACCGTTAGTTTATATGCCGTACACATTTAACACAATTAAGTGTACACCAGGATCCTGATAAACATACAAGTATCATCAAATTTTGACACCAGAAAACACAGTTCAGAGAGATCTAGAATTTTGGGATCTACGTATGGAATATTTTCATAAAAATGAAATCTATATTGCATGGACATGTAAAATTCGATAGAAGTAGTATATAAATTTTAAATTTATATACTATTTCTTTATTTTCATACTTTTTAATATAGGACTCGATACATGCCATATCGATCACTTGCCCCAAGAATGTTTAAAGAATATATAAAAAATATGACACGGCCTGTGGCTTATCAGATTTATTTCATGTAGTGCTCGAGGAGTGTTAGTGACTACTTGTTCAACACGAATAGATGCTGTTAGGGTCTAAAAGGTGTGGGAATCTAATCCCCTCAAGCCTGAGCTTTTGGGAACAATGGTTGAGTCTCCATCAATTGGTATCAGAGCAATCTCACGTCCTGGGTTCGAATCTCGAAAGGGACGACCCAAGTGAAGTGCCGAATATCAACAACCAAGTGGATGGGCCGGCTAATAATGCGAAGATCGTCTTGAAGTGGGCAGCCGTGGATGTCAGATTTGGGCCGTGGGGGTATTGTTAGGGTCTAAAAGGTGTGGGATTCCAATCCCCCTCAAGCCTGAGCTTTTGGGAACAATGATTGAGTCTCCATCAGATGCCCTAGCAGAAGTGTGCATGCATCACAGAATAAAATTGAGCTGAAGAGAATATGCCCTTGTTTGGGCTCCATTAAAATCAAATGTTGGATAAAAATATATTTTGAAATAATGAAGTTTTGAAGAATGTGTGGTTAAAAATTTGGTTGAAAAGAAGAGAGAGAAAAATGCATTTGAATAAAATGGAGCCCAAACAGGGGCTATAAGCACGGTGTTTGAGTAGTCATTTGTCAAATAATCATAAATATCTGAAGAAACCAATGGAAAATAGAAAAATTTCCAAAAAAGGGTACAGCCAGAACTGAATTTGGATGCGAGTGGCTAATTAAAGGGCTAGGGTGAAACCTCCATGGTTAGCAGTCGATATAAAGTCATTTATCAATTCTATAAGAGAGCCCAGGAGACTTCATAAATACTAGATTCTCTAATATTAAATTTCCAATAGACAAGCAATAAATTCCTAGATGTTTGCATCACCCCCTTAAATAATTTCAAACTTTACTGCAAATTGTCCGTGTTGATACAATTTTTTAGCAATGATTCAAATTTCAATAGCACAATATACGAGTACAAGGAGCAGAACTTTTCAATTGCATAAAATTGTTATAACTTCAGATTTGGCAAACTAAAATAACAAAACACATACCTAAACATATTGGACATTGAACTTCCTTGCGTATTTCTGACAATTTCACGACGACAAACCTGGAATACAATATGAACTTTTTGAGCAAATAATCATTACCTTACATACAGAGAAGGACCAAAAATTGGAATGATGTACAATGAAATTTCTTTCCTAGATGTATCATGGAACAAACAGAATTGCCGGATCACAGTTTTTCATAAAACGTAAATCTCAAAATATTCTCCTTTAGCATCTCATTATGATATATCCACTTTCTGCTATTCCAGAGGGTTTCACATTTTAGTTAAAATTGAGAAATATTCAAAGCTTTTGTTAATTGGACTTGAGCATTGTTTCTAAATCCCAGGCCGTTGAAGTCAATGTCTTTCTGAGTTTAAATAGTAGGGTTGGGCAAAAATCTCCTAAAAAACCAGACCGGTGGTTCAGACTGGTTCCAACGCATAAAGATAAATTTCAGTTTTGTTACAGAGAACCGAAGTTCAGTCTGATTCTCATGTTAACTGCATAATTCAAAGAATCAAACAGGTTACTGAATTCTCCTTCTTTTCTTAACTCTTAGCTTTCTATAAAAATGTTTAAGTTTGATTGGTGAGTGCATCTAATTAGTATACATCCAACCACATCAAATCTAGACTGTTAGTTAGCTCAAAGAACTAATGTATGCCAAACCACAGCAAAGCAAACCAAACAGAATCAGCTTAGTCTGGACAGATTTTCTTCTTTCATATAGAGCAGTGACCAGTTCTCTTTGAAAATAACCGAGTTTTTATTTTTTATTATTATTTTTTTAATCCAGTTTTACTTTCAGCCAGGCTCCTGCAGATATTAAATCGAACCATGACCATCCCTTTAAAAGCTAAATGGTATTAATGCTCAACAACATGTTGACACACTGCACAAATGGTTCATAAAAAAATAGCATGTTGGTTTGATACAGTCGGCCAATTATAACATATAAAAACTAGTGCTCACAACGGAGCCAAACGTTATGAAATGTGATGAAAATTTTCGGGTCAAAAATGAAAATTCTAGGGGTCAAAAAAGTGAAAATTCTGGTTATAAAAAAAAAAATAAAAATTGTGGGGTCAACTGACCCCACAAGACCCCATGTGGATCCGTCCATGCTCACAAGTCACAATTAGTAACAAATTAGAAAATCTATAATCCAAGTGTGATGATGATAATGCCCTCTGCCCTCAGCATGCAGGATGTTTATCCCCAGGTCAACTTTCTCGAACACAATCTTGTGCAAGATTCCAGCCAAGAAAATATAAGCATAGCAAACCTGAAGTGGCCATCCCAATGTCTCCCAAGCATAATTTCCGTTGGACTTAAAGAGGCAACCTCAGTAAAATGACAAAACAGAAAGAATTGCAGCTGCTCAACAGGCTTAATGATCTTGTAAGCTTTTGCTTCCTAAACTCGTGTATCAATCTGCATCTTTCTATTTAAGATCCTCCCTATGTGAAGTACCCTTTGGACTCATCGTGCAGGCTCCTAACCTGCTAATTTTCTGTTCTTATTGCCATCATTCTCTCTACCAACTACCTAACGATGGCCAAAATATTACCTCGGGCCTATGCGACCTTCACCAAAAGTGTCATTTACCCATGTTATGAGTTTTCTTTTAGAATCTTTGGCTTCTTTAGTAAACTTGATCTTATATCTTAGTAATTCCTCATTATGTTGAAGTAAGTAGTACATGATGATAAATATAAACGTACAAAATGTTGATGTCAAGGCAAGGGCTTTTTGCATTATTGAATCATTCCACTGGATTGAGAGAATCAACAATCACTAAGCCAGAGGATATGAAATGCCATTACTTCATTTAAAATTTTTTTGGGCTCACTAATTTGTGACCTTTAGTGTCAAAGTTAGCTGCTTTCACAAGTTCATCTATAACAAATCTGTCTTAGTAATAAGCATCTACAAATTCCAGGAGCAAGCCAGTTTCAACTAGCCTGTTACCGTCAAACCAAGTCAGCATGCAACCTATTATTACATTAAAAACAAAACAAATAACTCCCATCAAAATTAAAAACAATATAATTTAGTAATTTACCATGAACGCAACTTAAAAATCAATTTGATGTAGAAAATAGCGATCCAAATAAAACTGGTCAAACTCAAACAAGCAAACGGAGATAGGAAAGAATTCTCAATAGCTAGAAGATCTAGATACGTTGAAGTGCTTCAAAAGTAAACCCAGAGCCTTCTTCGATGAAACGTGTAACCTTAAACATACAAATCGTATGGCAACATAAAGCGGGCAGATCTCAAGCTAATTCCATCGATCCACACATCATACATTTCCAAAATCCACCATAATCGCAACAAGGTTAAAAAAAAAAAAAAAAAAAAAATGTAACAGTCTATCCATTAATTGACATGTCTGCCTGAGAGCAGATAAGTTTATACGAGTCTAGATGAGTCTATTTGAAGAGATAGAAAGAAATACTCGTCTTTTTCTCCGTCACTGGAGGAAGGACTGCCATTGGAATCTGAGAGTCGGAGAAGAAACAAATCAATAAATATACGGCAGAAAAATAAGAGGAAATTGGAATTTATCGTCAAAATTTTGTAAGCAGAATAACGCATGTACGTAGGCGTGTACATGTATACGCATGTGATATCATATCTTCGCCGTTGTCGGCTTCTCCGTGGTTGTGATTCGGGTTGCTTTGGAGTGAATGATCGGCATCCTCTTCCTCGGGCAGCGGCGAAGGAGAAAGAGGAGGAGTAGTATCAAGCGGACGCTTCTGGGCAGGCATTGATAGTCCGAGCTAACTGAGGAGCTCGGGGCGGTGAAGACGGTAGTAGCGGTGGGAGACGGGTCAGCGAAGGTCGAAGGATGGAGTCAATTTGAGTGTGGCTTCGTTTTGTCTGTATAATGAATGTATTTTGTGCGCGGTTATGCGTGCTTTGGATTCCTTCTATCCGGTTATTTTCGTACAGTTCATTCAATTGACATAAAATTGTTGGATTTACGTAGGCATGGCGTTTTAATAGAAATCGAACATCTCAAATTGGAATTGAATTCGAAAAGGAGGTTTCGGTCGGATTCCAAAAAATATAAATTAGGAATCGAAACCAAAAATTGATTGGATCCGGATCGGTTATTGATTTTTTAACCACAATCGCGTACCCAAATGTAATCTATTTGTTTAAAATTCTAGACTTTAACACTAGAAATCAAGATCGACTCTTATTTATTTATTTTATTTTATTTTATTTTTTTTTGCCTCTCGTCTCACATCAACTTGTTGCAATTTGAGCTTTCTATAAATTAAAAAGTTCAAGATAATTTGCGATGTAAGTTGATGTATCAAAGAGTTCATTCTTTATAATTTGAGATTTTTACTTTCTTGCATATTTTACGAACTTAAGTGATTTTTTAATTTTTTTTTATAACACATAGCAATTAAATTTCATATATTCATAGCTTCAAATGTGGTGCACCTTTTTTATTATTTTGAGCTTGTAGTTCTCTTTTAAAATATAATATGTTATTTTTTATTCAAATAAAGCTAGTTCAATATGTAGTACTAGTTCAATATGTAGTATGTAATTTCTTAATATTATTAGTTAGTTTTTGTATGTCATTTCGTTGTAAGAGTATAACTATTTAATCATTGTACATAGTTAAATTATAGGTTGTAGCATGCATCATTTATGGATGGAGTAAAATTTATTAAGAAAAAAATAATTTCTTCTCAAACTTTACTTTAATTTTTTCTCTTTTCGTGATTTTTAATCTCCACTATTTTGTTTCTTGAAGATTTCTTAGCTGGATTTTTTCTATTGCATACAAATATTGTCAAATATTAACGTGTTAGGTATATGTTTTGAAATGGCTTATATGGAGATGTTTATCAATGTATATAATATTGACCTATGATTAGCTTCACTTGTTTAGATTATAATAAATAATACACTTATGGTTCTAACACATCTAGTTTCTTGAGTTTTCATGTATAAATATTCCTAAACACTCAAAGGCA